>BQNB010017391.1:26636-70017 GCA_026074375.1 Tanacetum coccineum | reverse complement strand
CTAGGATAAGTGATATACCAGTGGTGCGCGATTTTATTGATGTGTTTCTGGAAAAGTTGTCGATGACACCACGACAAAAAGTTGAGTTCCGCATAGGTTTGGTTCACGGAGTGACGCTGGTCGCGAAGTCTCCATATCGTTTGACACCCTCGGAAATGCAAGAATTTTCCGGGAAACTTCAAGAGTTGTAAGACAAGGGTTTCATATGACCTAGTCATTTTCCGTAGGAAGCACCAGTGTTGTTTGTTAAGAAGAAAGATGGATCTTTCCATATGTGTATCAACTATATGGAGCTGAACAAATTAACTGTTAAAAACCGTTATCCGCTCCCTAGGATTGATGACTTGTTTGATCAGTTACGAGGAGCGTGTCCTTTCTTAAAGATAGATTTTTGGTCAGGTTATCATCAGCTACGAGTGCATGAAGATGCCATTCCAAAGACCGCATTTTGAACGAGATACATACATTTTGAGTCTACTGTTATGCCTTTTGGATTAACCAATGCACCAGCGGTTTTCATGGACTTAATGAACCGGGTTTGCAAACCGTACTTAAGTAGGTTTGTCAGCGTATTCATTGATGATATTCTGGCCAACTCAAAGTCGAAGGACGAACATGAAGTTCATTTGAAGTTAGTGTTAGAGTCACTGAGGAAGGAGAAGCTGCATGCTAAGTTTTATAAGTGTGAGTTTTGGTTGGAAGAAGTGCATTTTCTTGGTCATGTGGTCAACCATAATGTATTCACGTGGACCCGAGTAAGAGTGAGGGAGTAAGGAATTGGATGATTATTCTTAGGATTGGCGGGTTACTACTGACGTTCATCGCAATTTTTTTTAAGATTATTAAACCCCCTTACTTCCCTAACTGAGAGGAATCAAAAGTATGAGTAGAGCATAGAACAAGAAGAGGCTTTTCAGACTTTGAAGAATGATTTGTGTGATACCCCGATAAAGCAAATGTAGTGGGTGATACGTTGATTAGAAAGGAGAGAGTGAAATCAAGACGAGTAAGAGGAATGATACTGGCAGCCCAAAGTGAGGAGTTCAAGCAAGAAATCATACTCGCATAAATGCTACATGGTTTAGATCAACATATGCAAAGAAAAGGAGACGAGAGTTTGTACTTTATGGATCGAATTTGGGTTCTATTGGTAGGAAGTGTAATGGATGAGGCCTATGCATCAAGGTACTTGGTACATCTGGGAGAGGATAAGACATACTATAACCTTGGAGACATGTATTGGTAGCCACGTGCAGAAAAGGATATAGCTACCTATGTTAGCAATTGTCGGATTTGTTTAAGAGGTAAAGGCTGGAATGTCAAAGACTTTTGGCTTGCTGCAACAGCCTGAGATACTTGAGTGAAAATAAGATAGAATCACCATGGATTTTATTAGTAAATTTCCAAGATCAAAGTATTGAGTATGATGTAAATGGGGTGATGGTCAATTGACTGACCAAGTTAGCTTATTTACTAGCTATACAAGAAGATTACAAGATGTAAAGTTGGCAAAGATTTATATTGATGAGATAATAGCAAGGAATGGAATTCTAGAGACGATCAACTTAGATTGAGGTAGATGACTTACCTCGTGGTTTTGGCAGACACTACAGAAAGTGTTAGAGACGCGATTGGATTTGAGTACTGCTTATCATCCTCAAGCGGATGGACAAAAGGAACGTAAGATTCAGACTTTGGAGGATATAATGAGGGCATGTGTTATTGATTTTGGTGGTAGTTATCAATTAAGTATTCGGTGTGCTCCGTTTAAAGCTATGTATGGTAGGAAATATAGGTCGCCTATTCTATGGGCAGAGAGTAAAGAAAGTAGCTTGATTGGACCCGAGTTAGTACTAGAGACGGCAAATAAGGTGATATTGATTAAGGAAAAGCTCAAAGCGGCAAGAGATCATCAAAAGAGCTATGTTGATTTTAGGCGTAAGCCGTTAGAGTTTGAGGTGGGAGATCGTGTATTGTTAAAGGTGTCACCTTGGAAGGGCGTAGTGCGTCTTGGAAAGAAGGGTAAGTTAGTACCAAGATATGTAGGACCGTCTGAGATCCTTGAAAGGACTGGCCTTATAGCTTATCGGTTAAGATTGCCTGAGGAATTGATTGGTGCACATGACACATTCCATGTGTTTAGGGAATGCTAATTTGCATATGCCGTTGAATGAACTCAAAATTGACAAGACTTTATGTTTTGTTAAGGAACCTGTAGAAATTATGGATCGTGAGATTAAGAGTTTGAAACGTAGTAGAATACTACTTGTGAAAGTTCGTTGGAATTCAAAGCGTGGTCCCGAGTTCACATGGGAACGCGAAGACTATATGAAGTCTAAGTATCCTCAGTTATTTGTTGATTCGAGCTTTTGAAACCAACTAGTTTAAATCTCGGGACTGAGATTTCCCATAAGGAGGGGATACTGTGACTAGACCGTGATTGAAGAAGGTTAGTTTATACCTTTAGAAAAGGCTAACGTCCATTTGTATGGTTTCCTGCATGCTAATGTGTTCTATATTGTATGGATTGAAGTGGGTTACATATGGTGCATGAAAGGTCATTTTAGAGTAAATAATTAATCTATTTTTGTTTGCATTATGAGTTTGTGATAAGTTTCCAATTGTTCACATGTGGTGATAATGGAAATGAAAGACAATTGCTTACTCAATTCTTGGTTTTTAAGAGTTAAGGCGTTAATAAAAAGTGTAATATAATTAGAAGGGAAGCATGTGATGGAAATATAGAAGTTTTGTAGGAAACTTTTAAAAAATAGAAAGTAGTTTGGTGCAATGGAAAGTTATATTTAGAAAGTTTAGTAAGTAGCTTTAAGTAAAATTGATTAATCAAAACTACTTAGGTTTTTAAAAAAACTTAAAGTAATGTTAAATAATAATGTAATTATAAATTTTTAAAATATATATATATATATAAATAAAAATATCAGGTATTAAGGCCGATCGCCATGGGTTTTAAAAAAAAAGACCTTAATTAATCTAAAACAATTATGTGTTTAGGGCTCAAGGACAAGTTTAGGCCTTAAGGTCAAAGCCTAAACCCGAAATATTAGTCCATTATCCCGACCCCTAAGCCCACAAGAACGACATAATGTAGCCCCCAAAAACCCTTTGTGTCGATTTCCCATCCCAAGAACAAGAAACCAATAATCTTGATCAAGAGCTAGCCAAAGATGATGTTAGGACCAAGTAATCAAGGTTAAGTGAGAGTTAAATTCCTAGCTTAATTAATGTATTCATTAACCCTAATTATGCAGGATCTAGGGTTTTAATTAAAATACAGAAGTTTATGATATATTAGATTGTGGTATGCTTAGATTGAATTAGAAGCTTATGCATGCTTGTTGTTTGGTTAGATTTTTGCGTTAAAAATAGATTTAGGGTTGAGAGCGAGAATTTGGGGGGGGGGGTCATGTCAACGATGTAATCTATATGATAAAAAAAGGGGCATTTTTGAGTTCTACTTTCTAAGAAAATAACCGGGCCTCGAAAGTTTTTAATGTTGGGAAGTCATTCAAATATTGGTTGCACTAAAAGTTGTCAAATCAGTAAATACGGGTCAGATTTAGGTCATGTTTGTGAGGGTAAAACCTATACTTAAAAATGGAATTAGGCTTAGCCTTTCTATAGTAGTTAAGTTCCATATGTCAACCATAACGTATTCACGTGGACCCAAGTAAGAGTGACGCAGTAAGGAATTGGATGATTATTCTTAGGATTGGAGGGTTACTACTGACGTTCATTGCAATTTTTTTAAGATTATTGAACCCTCTTACTTCCCTAACTGAGAGGAATCAAAAGTATGAGTGGGGCGTAGAACAAGAAGAGGCTTTTCAGACTTTGAAGAATGATTTGTGTGATACCCCGATAAAGCGAATGTAGTGGGTGATGCGTTGAGTTGAAAGGAGGGAGTAAAATCAAGACGAGTAAGAGGAATGATACTGGCAGCCTAAAGTGAGGCGTTTAAGCAAGAGAGCATACTCGCAGAAAGGCTACATGGTTTAGATCAACAGATGGAAAGAAAAGGAGACGAGAGTTTGTACTTTATGGATCGAATTTGGGTTCTATTAGTATGAAGTGGAATGGATGAGGCCCATGCATCAACGTACTTGGTACATCCGGGAGAAGATAAGACGTACAATGTGAATTGAGTGATGGTCGATAGACTAACCAAGTTAGCTCATTTACTAGCTATACAAGAAGATTGCAAGATGTGAAGTTGGCAAAGATTTATATTGATGAGATAATAGCAAGGAATGGAATTCTGGTGACGATCAACTCAGATTGAGATGGATGATTTACCTCATGGTACTGCTTAGCATCCTCAAATGGATGGACAAAAGGAACGTATGATTCAGACTTTGGAGGATATAATGAGGGCATGTGTTATCAATTTTGGTGGTAGTTATCAATTAAGCATTCGGTGTGCTCCGTTTGAAGCTTTGTATGGTAGGAAATGTAGGTCGCCTGTTCTATGGGCAGAGATTAGAGAAAGTAGCTTGATTGGACCTGAGTTAGTACTAGAGACGACAGATAAGGTGGTATTGATTAAGGAAAAGCTCAAAGCGGCGAGAGATCATCAAAAGAGCTATGTTGATTTTAGGCGTAAGCCGTTAGAGTCTGAGGTGGGAGATCGTGTATTGTTAAAGGTGTCGCCTTGGAAGGGCGTAGTGTGTTTTAGAAAGAAGGGTAAGTTAGCACCAAGATATGTAGGACTGTTTGAGATCCTTGAAAGGATTAGCCTTGTAACATATAGGTTAAGCTTACCTGAGGAGTTAAATAGCGTACATGACACCTTTCATGTGTCATATTTGAAGAAGTGTTTGGGGAATGCTAATTTGCATGTGCCGTTGAATGAAATCAAAATCGACAAGACTGTACATTTTGTTGAGGAACCTGTAGAAATTATGGATCGTGAGATTAAGAGTTTGAAACGTAGTAGAATACCACTTGTGAAAGTTCATAGGAATTTAAAGCGTGGTCCCGAGTTCACTTGGGAACGCAAAGACTATATGAAGTCTAAGTATCCTCATTTATTTGTTGATCGTGCTATTGAACCAACTAGTTAAATCTCAGGATGAGATTTCCATAGGGGGGATACTATGACAATCGTGATTTGAGCATGTTAGGTTATACCTTTAGAAATGGCTAAGTGTCCATTTTGTATGTTTCTTGCATGCTATGTGTTTTATATGTATGTTGAAGTGGTTTACATATGTGTATGATATCATTTTAGAGGTAAATGATTATCTTATTTTGTGTGCATATGAGTTTGGTGTTAAGTATTCCATTTGTTCACGTGTAGTGATAATGGAAAGTAATGGCGTATCGCATGCAATGCTACGTCAATAGTTGGATGATTTTGTGTTAAGCGTTTATGGGCAATGTATCATGTTGGAAATAAGTTAAGTGAGTGAAATATGGAAGTTTGTAGCAAACTTTCTAAATATAGAAAGTGAAATGTGAAATGAAAAGTTATTTTTAGAAAGTTTAGTAAGTAGCGTTATGTAAAAAGGTTTACCCAAATTGGCTTAGGTTTTTATAAAAACTTCAGGTAATGAAGATAATTAGTTAATTAATAATAAAATAAATAAATATATATATAGGAGGGGGTGAACGAAATATTATAGAAAAATAAATAAAAAAAATTAATTTAAAAAAAGGGATGTTATTTGGATCGGTTATAAAGAAGAAAAAAAAAGAAACAAATCTGATTACAATTAGGATTCTAGGTAGTATAAATATAAGATCAATAAATCCCTAAAACACTTTTCTCTCCTCTCTTTGTTTGTTCCACCAATTCCATCAAGAAAAGAAAAAAAAAGTTTTTTTTATCAAGATCAAGTTGGTGAATTAGTGTTTCAAGAATCAAGGTTTAGGTATGTTTTAATTAAGCTTTTGTTTAGTTTTCTTTAAATCATGTAACAATTAATATGATGGATCTTTAGGGTTATAAAAACTTCTGTAATTAAGGATGTATTAATCATGCTAGAGTGTTTAGGGTTTAATTAGGATCATATGGATGTAAACGGTTAGGCTTAAATCGCGTTAATTTGTGATTTAGTGTTGAGCAGAATTTAGGGCTGTGTTAAACTGATGATATCTAGATGATAAAAACGTGTTTTGATATGATTCCAGTGCCTAAATTGTAGTTCAAAGAGTCTATTTTCCAAAACGTCCAGCCTTGATTGATTTTGAGTTCGGGAAGTTAGTCAATTGGACGAAACAAGAAAAGTTGTCAAAACAGTAAATACGGGTCAGATTTAGGTCATGTTTAGGAGGGTAAAACCCTAACTTAAAAGTGGAATTAAGGTTAGCCAATCTACAGTAGTTAAGTTCTATATGTATATAAAGAATCCCTAGAAGGACTTAGCCTCTGAAAGCATGTCAAAGTATGGTAGTTAGAGTGATACATTTTGGTGTGCAATCAGATCCGAATTAGAACAGTTTTGAAGTTTGATTTTATTTGAGGTAGTTATACATGTACGTAATGCTTGGGAATCACAAGGTAGTTCATATACTCATAAATGAACATGAGATATTTTTGGTATAAATTATGAAGGTCATTAAGTAAGGGTTTTGGGTACGTAAAGAGACACTAAAATTCTACAATTTTGAGTTAATTGTAAGTAGCTAGTGTAAAGTGTTAATAAGATGGTTAAGGTTGGGCATGGTGTCGGGGTAACCCATGATGGTTAATCAAACCCTTAGACATCCATCATATGAGTGTTACATGGACTTGAGCTTTTTGGTTGGTCACGTGTAACACGTTTATGTTTGTATTCTGTAGCTTGTGTTGATATTGTTTGGAAGCTGCTTGTGCATCAGGTGAGTTTCATAGCCCCTCTTTTCTTACGATTTATTGGGGCAAAAATGATGCAAAGTGTTTGGAAATGTTTTGATTATTGTAATAATGTGTTGTCAAAGATGCATGGACTATACGTGACTATTGTATGTTTGTGCTACATGTTTTGTAATGTGATATTGAGAATTGCGAACTAAGTTAGGAGGATCACCTGCGCGTATCCATGGCCTGTTTAGTGGATGGTACTATGGCCTAGCGAGCAAGAAGGTTACTTTGGGAGTATCCATGGCCTGGGCTAAGGGGGTAACTACAGGGACCTTGGTACGCTATGAGACGTCTTGTGGTCGTTGCTGGGAATTTGTGTGATTGATTGGATTTGCATGTTAGTCTGTATGATAGTTCATTTATTGTCCTGCAATGTTTTCTTTATTATCACAGTAATTTGCAATTGGATTTGATTTTCGTGTCTTAAACCTATGACTCTCACCAACATTATGTTGACGTTTTTAAGCATCATTTTCATGTAATCATCTTGAGGATAATGAAGTTAGGAAGAGTGGCTAGTGAGACCGTAGGCATGCATGCGGAGTCTAACTCCTAGAGTTTTTTTTAGCATTTAGATTGTTTGCTATTTGATTGTTCATCGGATGTTTAGACTTTTAGAATATGTTTCCTTATGGTATGACTTTGCTATCGTAATGCAAGACTCCTTTATCTTGTGTTAGATATTGTCATGACACATTGTGTCTCATTTGTTTATCTATTTCATTTAGTTCTCTCTATTGTTGACACCATTGTGTTGTGATGATATCCATGATGTTACGCCTCGTGTTTCCGCCTAGGCGGGGTGTGACAGATTGGTATCAGAGCCTTTGGTTATAGAGAAGTAGGTGGTTGAGCCTAGACTATAACCTAGGGGTCCTTCATGTAGATGCATTTAGGGCTTAAGTGTTTGATGCTATAACTGCTATGCTTCCCCTCTATTTTTGCATAGCTTATATATCTCGTATTTTGCTAAGTTGTCATTTTAGTTATTTTGCCTACCATTATCTGATATGATATGTATTACTTTCTTAGTATTTTAGCTATGTTTTTCCCCCACCCGTAAGAAGTCTCGTTGGGGAACCGTTTTCCCAACTGGACTTAAGCGTTATAAGGATCCCATAGCGAGCTATGTAAATGAGTGTGTAAACCAATTTGTAATCAACCATGAAATAGCATTTGGCAAACAACATGTTCTCACCCCAAAAATATATGAAAAACAAGTAAAACATGGGGCTATAAACTCACCTCGATGTTGTAGAACGATTGGCGGGAATGCACATATTAAGCACAACACAAACGGAAACCGAAACGACTCGATCAAGAAGTTGCGGTTTATCCTAACGACTATGACCCACTAGCCTAGGATAATGTATTTGAGTTTTCCGATGGATGATTACATCAACGCGACACGTTGATAAAAGATTAGATCTCAGGTTGTAATAGTTCGGTGGTTGGTTAAATAAAATAAAACGAAAAGTAAACGCAAAGCATGTAATATATTCTGTATATATTACATATGAAAAATTGAACAATTATATAATTCATATCATGAATTATATAACCAAGGCAAACAACCAAAAGCATAATTCAAAATGTATATAATACACAGCATGTATTATACATAGGGAAAAGTAATTATAATAAGAGCACGTAAGAAAAATAATTAAAACAACATAAATCACATGTGTTTGGAAATCACCATATAAGTTACAACGAATTCCTGGATATAAAAGTAACCGCACGTTTTATAGTTGAGAATTATGTAAAACGATGTTTTCAAAGCTTTTACAAAAGTTATGACTTTATCTTCTAGTCGGGAATTATAAAATAATATTTTATAATTTAGTATTTCATTTTCTTGACGGGTTGTAGCTAAAATAGTTGTCTCATTTGTAAAAGTATAGTTCTCGTTTGTTTGTCGGGTTATTATATAATAACAAATTAATACTCTTAAACTATATAACCTTGTCCTTTTACCGAGTTTCTAAAATAATAGAAGCTTTAGTGAAACATCACTAAGTATAGAAATTTATATAAATTTCGACATAACCTTTTCGTTTATACAACGTTTCCCATATTTATAAAATCTAATGTTTTCCACTTTCCAAACAACCCGTGTTGCAAAATATCCACGTTTCACTTATATCTTAACAAGACAACATATTAATATAGCACAAGTTTATTTAACCCATTAAATCACCATAGATTCGATTTTATATTTATAAAATCTTACGATATATTTATTAGCCGATTTATATAAACCAAACGCACCCTTGTGGTTAAACCGTTAACCCAAACGCACCCTTTAGGTGTTTCTGTTAACCCAAACGCACCCTTGTAGTGAAACTGCTAAACCAAACGCTCCCTTATAGTGAAACTGCTAAACCAAACGCTCCCTTATAGTGGAACTGCTAAACCAAAACGCTCCCTTATAAATGGAACTGCTAAACCAAACGCTCCTTATGGTTTATCTGCTAACCACCAAATAAACGCACCTAATAGCATTTAGCACAAGCAAAACCACCCTTGTTAGTGTATCTACACAGCCAAACTCACCCTACTGCTAGTGTTTCTTTAAACCAAAATACAGCACTCCTTGTGGCAATTTCTAATACTATAACGCTGCCCCTTAGTAGTAAATTTCTAACATACCAAACCACCCAATTTGTGGTGTAACCCAAAAACAAATGCACCCTTTGTGTTTTTATCAACACCAACGCACCCCTTATGTGTGTTAACCACCTAAACAAACACCCCATTGTGGTTAGGTGGCTGCCACCGAAACGGCACCTAGGTAGGTTCAACTAAAACCAACAAACCACCCTTATGGCTGCAACTCAAACGCACCCGCTAGTGCTGACTCATAAACCCAACGCAACAAATTAAAAAACCCTTTGGTGTCTTATAAAAACCAACACTACCCCTCCTCGGTGCTTTTAAAAAAACGAACGCACCCTCTCGTGGTATTTAAGAAAACCACACACACCCTTGGTGGTGTTTTCAAAGCCAACCAAAACGCTCCCTTTGTGGTGGTGGCTGGTGCGGTGGTGGTGGAGTGCGGGTTGTGGTGGTGTGGTGCTGATTGGTGGTAGTAATCGCGTGGAGTGATGATGTGGTGGGGTAGTGTTTCGGTTGTGGTGTGATTCGGATACGTGGGTTCGTGGTGGAGATGATGATGTAGCCATAGTGAAGGAGGGTGGTTGGCTTGGTGGGAGCGGGGCGACTCGGCCAGAGATCGGCCGAAGTGGCCGGAGATGGGGATGAGCGAAACTGGAGCTAGGTTTTCACAAGACAATCAAAAGAAACCCTAATCACTTTCATATATATACTTGAAACTTTTTAAAAAATGACAAGTGGATAGAACTTTAGGGATTAATGTTGTAAATATTATCATAGGGACCATAAGTGTAACTTTTGGTAAATATTGGTTCGGGACTCATTTAGGCTAGTTAACGGATGATTCAAAACACGAAACTTGCGCCATTAGCTTTCCAAATGAACTTTTTCCTATGAAATAGAGTATTCACTCTACTAATATTGCATAAAATAGTTTTATAACATATATTTAAAATTTTATTATTTATTTGTGTATCATCACGATAAAACTTTAATCCGTAAAATAAACTTTAACTTAAATCCTCGCGTTTTTAATAAACGTTTTTGAAATAAAATGTTAAATGATTTATTAAATATTTTTATTTAATAAAAAGTGATAATTAAATATAAATTTAATTATTTTTTATGTCAGTACGCGTTGCGTGCGGCTTTCAAAATTTTTCCAGTCTTTTTCTGCTTGTTTTCGGGTCTCGGGTAAAACTGAAAAGTTGTCCGGAATATTCTTTTACATCAATTTCATTAGAGTCCGATGTCGTAAAACGTGATTTTAGCGGTCGTTTTTGATAAGTAACTTAGGAATAAACATATATCTTTCTGTTTCAAGTCAAATAAAAAAAGTAAAAAAAATTGCACGATGAGATATATGTAAAAATAAATATGATTTATTATTTAAATATGTTTCGAAAAATTACTGGTTACGCGGTAATCGTTTTAATGTGACAATAAAAGAGCAAAAATCAAAAAGTCAAGTCGGACCCGAAAAGTCAAAGGGTAAAATAGTCATTTAAAATTTCGAAAATTGCCGGTTGTTATAGATTGGATTGAATTGCATGTTAGCTTGTATGTTAGTTAGCATAAATGTCATGCGAAAGTATTGTTTTATAATCACAGTAATTCGGTTAATGATTTTGAAAAAGGATTGAATATGTGTGTCTGAAAACCTATGTTTCTCACCAACCATTGTGTTGACGTATAAGCATCATTTTTTAGGTTTCAGCAGGAATGAGATTAAAGTAAAAAAAAGTGCTAGATGGACCGTAGGCAGCTGGCGAAGTTTAGTTATCTAGATTTCGTTATTGTTTTGGATGATAAACGTAAATTGTTTTTTTTGTTAGGATGTATAAATTTTTGCATGTCATAGACGCTGGCATGAACTACTTCATTTTCCAATGACAGACGAGCCTTTTGGATTTTGTGATGTGTTTGGGAATTTCAGACACTACTGTTCCTATACCTTGTATTTTATCATGTTTAAGATTCTTATATAGACGCCAATGTTATGTGATTGAATCCCTTCTCGTCGCGCCTAACGCATTTCCGCCTTGGCGGGGTGTGACAAGAGTAATTTAACATTTAAAGTCCTTGAAAATTTATTTCAATATTTTTTAAACCATTAAAAGAAGATTTTTATCCTTATCTTAGGATAAGCGCACTGAAGCGTACACTTTCCTATGACATTCGGGTCCGCGTTATAGTCTGAAGTAACTGTAAGCCATTAAATAATATTATAAATGAAATGTTTTAAAACCTATGACCTCTTGCACGAGCCTTCATTTACATACCATGTTAATGAAATCAGACCATTTCTAGGTAGGTAAAGTTATCGATTTCAAAGACATTCGAGAAATTCTTTTTTGGTATTTTTTGAAAATTTTTTAGATTTTTATTTGGTTTTTGACAGATTTTTCTATTTTGTATTTTATTTTCTTGGTTTTGGGTATTTTTGTATTTATCTTTTCGAACAATTATAAACAATATGATGTTTGATAAGATATTCAAGGCAGTTTTCTTGCAAGATCTCTAGTTCGTATGGAGTCAAACATCTCATACCGAGTCGGCCTACTATATACTCAAACCTTTCTTTTGAAAGAGGTTTCATAATAGATCCGCTAACTGGTAATCGTAATCAGTCTCGATAAAGTATAATTCGATGATACCATTTTTGACTTGTTCATTGATAAAGTGATATCGGTACAGATTAATGTTTAGTTTAGGAATAGTTGTAACCGGATTACGAGAAGGATTAGGCGCCTTTGAGTCATAGTGATTGGGTATGTTAATCAAATTGAAAGCATAATCTTGTCAGTTGAGTTCGCATCCAAAGGACTTGAGCACAACATGCAGATAGAGACACATTCTCAGCCTCGGCTGTTGACATAGATGTGCAGTCCTACTTTTTCGATGACCAACTCACGAGCTTGTAACTTAGGAATTGTATGCCACTAGATGTACCTGACGCGTATCAATCAACTTGGTGATGACATCTAAAAAGGTGATTAGTTTCAAAACCAAGTCCTTCAGATGCTAGAGTCCTAATGTGAATGGTCTTCTTGAGGACCGAAAGATACTTTAACCTCCTTAATGTGCTTTTATGAGGCATTGCTGATAGCTGAGCTAAGAAACACGTTGCTTCACTAAATCTGTTCTACTAGATATCAGATATAATTAGTGACACCAATTATGCTATGATATTTCGTTGATTTATGGGTATTCACTAAAATCTGTATCGAGCTTAGGTTTAGTAGTTATTGGTGTACCAAACTATCGCATTTGTCCATACCATATTTTTTAAGGATGTGTAAAGCGTACTTAGGTTGGTTGATAAATATACCTTTTGGGATTGGTGGATCTGAAGTCCTAAAAGAATTTCAGTTCCCCCATCATGGACATTTCGAATCTACTATGCATTAACTTTTCAAACTTTTTAGATAGTTTTGGGTTTGTGGAACCGAAAATTATGTCAGCTACATAAATTTGCACAAGTAGGATGTCCTCCTTGTATCTTATCGTAAACAGAGTAGGGTCTATAGTACCTTTTGTGAATCCTTTTAAAACCAAGAATTTTGAAATTTCATCATACCATGCTCTTGGAGCATATTTCAGTCCATAAAGTGCTTTCCTGAGGCGGTAGACTTTGTCTGGATGATCTAGATCAACGAACTCGTCTGGATGACTAACATATACCTCTTCTTTCAGTGGACCATGGAGAAAGTCGTTTTAACGTCCATCTTGAAGATAGGAAATGACTTGTATGCAACGTAGGCAATGAAAATCCGTACAGCTTTCAATCGAGCAACTGGTGCAAAAGATTCCTAAAAATCGATGCCCTCTTCATGTATGACGATAATCCCATACGCTACTATAAACAAGAAAAAAAAATAGAACCTTGTTAGGAATTACATTACTCTCTTCATCTTTCTTGTTTTTATATAACCACTTTAGACCAATAACTGTTTTGCTAAAGGGTTTGTCAACAAGTTCCCAAACAACAAGTCTGTCAAACTGATGAAGCTCTTCTTGCATTGCTTTAATCCGCACATCATCAGCTATTGCTTCCTTGATGTTCTTTTGTTTGGTTTTACTCACGGTGAGTGCGAACATACACAATTCTGGATTAGTAGCAAGATGTCTTCTAGTCTGAATTGGATTTGAAGGATTATCACCTACTTGTGCTAGAGGATGATCTTTAGTCCAATGGTATTCAGAAAGGTGTCCTTGGTAGAATTCATTTATGTTTAACGGATAAATTTAACGTGACGATGATTCACCAATTTTTGTTTTCGGTGCAAAAGGATTAGTGAACTCATATGCGTCAAACACTGCATCATCTACTTGAATAGTGTTATCTTCTTCAGTATGTACATGTGAAGTTGGATTAGTCAGATCAGGTATGTTGTGAAAAATCAATTGAGGTTCGTCTGCAATGATATGTGAGAAATCACATATCCTTTCTATATCAAAAATGTCCCTAAAAAGATAAAATTATGCATAAAATACTTGTATATTGCTTGTTTTGTCTTTGTGATTGGGTAGGTACGGATATTACAAATAACACAGGAAAACGGCCAAAATCGGACAAAAATGGACACGAGATCGAATAGAGTGCACAAGAGCCGGGAATTTGATAGCAAGAAAGGTCAAAAAGTCAACCATTGGTCAACCATGGTCAACAAGTCAACTCTGGTCAAACTTATAAAGACAAAATTCCAAAATAACCAAAACAACCCCTTGAAATTAAACCAAATTGCAAAGATATCCCTTAAACCCTAACACCGTTATCTTTTTATTAATAAAAGATAACGGTCTCTCTCACACCACAAAGAGAGAGTAAAAAGAAGATCGTTGTTTTAATTTTTTTTTTTTTATAAAATTCCCCCTTTTATTAGATAAAAAGATAAATGGTGTTAGGGTTTAAGGAAACTTGCAATTTGGTTTAATTCAAGGGGTTGTTTTGGTATTTATGAAATCTTGTCCTTATAAGTTTGACCAGAGTTACTTGTTGACCAATGTTTTGATACATGTGTTGACTTTTGACCTTTCTTGGCTATCAAAATCCCGGCTCTGTGCACTCAATTCGATCCGTGTCCATTTTTGTCCGAATTTTGGCCGTTTTCCCTGGTTATTTGTAATATCCGTACCTACCCAATCACAAAGACAAAACAAGCAATATACAAGTATTTTATGCATAATTTTATCTTTTTAGGGACATTTTTGATATAGAAAGGATATGTGATTTCTCACATATCATTGCAGACGAACCTCAATTGATTTTTCACAACATACCTGATCTGACTAATCCAACTTCACATGTACATACTGAAGAAGATAACACTATTCAAGTAGATGATGCAGTGTTTGACGCATATGAGTTCACTAATCCTTTTGCACCGAAAACAAAAATTGGTGAATCATCGTCACGTTAAATTTATCCGTTAAACATAAATGAATTCTACCAAGGACACCTTTCTGAATACCATTGGACTAAAGATCATCCTCTAGCACAAGTAGGTGATAATCCATATTTTTTTTTTTTTGTGTTCTTTTTTGTTTTTTCAATCCAATCAGACTAGAAGACATCTTGCTACGAAGCCAGAATTGTTAATGGTCGCATCACCGTGAGTAAAACAAACAAAAGAACATCAAGGAAGCAATACTGCTGAGTTCGGATTACATCAAAGCAAGTAAGATGCTTCATCAGTTTGACAGACTTGTTGTTTGGGAACTTGTTGACAAACCCTTTAGCAAAACAGTTATTGGTCTAAAGTGGTTATATAAAAACAAGAAAGATGAAGAGAGTAATGTAATTCCTAACAAGGTTCCTCTAGTAGCTAAGGGATATCGTCATGAAGAGGGCATCGATTTTTAGGAATCTTTTGCACCAGTTGCTCGATTGAAAGCTGTACGGATTTTCATTGCCTACGTTGCATACAAGTCATTTCCTATCTTCAAGATGGACGTTAAAACGACTTTCTCCATGGTCCACTGAAAGAAGAGGTATATGTTAGTCATCCAGACGAGTTCGTTGATCTAGATCATCCAGACAAAGTCTACCGCCTCAGGAAAGCACTTTATGGACTGAAATATGCTCCAAGAGCATGGTATGATGAAATTTCAAAATTCTTGGTTTTAAAAGGATTCACAAAAGGTACTATAGACCCTACTCTGTTTACGATAAGATACAAGGAGGACATCCTACTTGTGCAAATTTATGTAGCTGACATAATTTTCGGTCCACAAACCCAAAACTATCTAAAAAGTTTGAAAAGTTAATGCATAGTAGATTCGAAATGTCCATGATGGGGGAACTGACATTCCTTTTTAGGACTTCAGATCCACCAATCCCAAAAGGTATATTTATCAACCAACCTAAGTACGCTTTACACATCCTTAAAAAATATGGTATGGACAAATGCGATAGTTTGGTACACCAATAACTACTAAACCTAAGCTCGATACAGATTTTAGTGGAATACCCATAAATCAAACGAAATATCATAGCATAATTGGGTCACTCATATATCTGATATCTAGTAGACCAGATTTAGTTCAGCAACGTGTTTTTCCTTATCACGTCTATCAGGCAATGCCAAAATAAAAGCAACCTAAAGGAGGTTAAAAGAATCTTTCGGTACCTCAAGAAGACCATTCACATAGGACTCTAGCTCTGAAAGGACTTCTGTTTTTGACTAATCGCCTTTTAGATGCTCAACACCCAGGTGATTTGATAACGCGAACGAAGTACAATCTAGTGGCATACAATTCCTAAGTTACAAGCTCGTGAGTTGGTCATCGAAAAAGTAGGACTGCACATCTATGTCAACAGCCGAGGCTGAGAATGTGTCTCTATCTGCATGTTGTGCTCAAGTCCTTTGGATGCGAACTCAACTGACAGATTATGGCTTTCAATTTGATAAAATACCCAAACACTATGACTCAAAGGCAGCCATATCCTTCTCGTAATCCGGTACAACATTCCCACACTAAACATATCAATGTCCGATATCACTTTATCAATGAACAAGTCAAAAATGGTATCATCGAATTATACTTTATCGAGACTGATTACGATTACCAGTTAGCGGATCTATTATGAAACCTCTTTCAAAAGAAAGGTTTGAGTATATAGTAGGCCGACTCGGTATGAGATGTTTGACTCCATCAGAACTAGAGGCTCTTGCAAAGAAAACTGCTTGAATATCTATCAAACATCAAACTTGTATATAATTGTTCGAAAATAAATACAAAAATACAAAACCAAGAAAAATAAAATACAAAATTAGAAAATCTTTCAAAAACCAAATACAAAATCTAAAAATTTCAAAAAATACCAAAAAGAATCTTCTCGACATGTCTTTTGAAATCGATAACATTTACCTACCTAGAAATGTCGATTTACATTAACATGGGTAATGTTAAACTGAAGCTCGAGAGCAAGATTCATAAATGTTTTTTAAAACATTTCATTTATAATATTATTTAATGGCTTACAGTTACTTCAGACTATAACACGGACCCGAATGTCATAGGAAAGTGTACGCTTCAGTGCGCTTATCCTAAGATAAGGATAAAAATCTTCTTTTAATGGTTTAAAAAATCATTGAACATAATTTTTCAAGGACTTTAAATGTAAATTACTCTTGTCACACCCCGCCAAGGCGGAAATGCGAGGCGCGACGAGAAAGGGAATCATCACAACACATTGGCGTCTATATAGAGAAACTAAAACATGCATAAAATACAAGGTATAGACACGCAGTGTCATGAAAATACCCAAACACATCAACAAAATCCAAAAGGCGTCTGACATTGAAAATGAAGGTAGTTCATGCCAACGTCATGACATGCAAACATTTATACATCCTAACAAAGCAAAACAATTAACATTCAACATCCAAAACAAATAACGAAATCTAGATAACTAAACTTCGCCAGCTGTCTACGGTCCATCTAGCCACTTTTCCTAACTTTAATCTCATCCTGCTGAATACCTAAAAATGATGCTTATACGTCAACACAATGGTTGGTGAGAAACATAGGTTTTCAGACACACATATTCAATCCTTTTTCAAAATCATTAACCGAATTACTGTGATTATAAAACAATACTTTCGCATGACATTTATGCTAACTAACATACAAGCTAACATGCAATTCAATCCAATCTATAACAACCGGCAATTTTCGAAATTTTAAATGACTATTTTACCCTTTGACTTTTCGGGTCCGACTTGACTTTTTGACTTTTGCTCTTTTATTGTCACATTAAAACGATTACCGCGTAACCAGTAATTTTCGAAACATATTTAAATAATAAATCATATTTATTATTACATATCTCTCATGTGCAATTTTTTTTTTCTTATTTGACTTTAAAACAAGAAGATATATTTTATTCCTAAGTTCACTTATCAAACACGACCCGCTAAATCACGTTTTCACGACTCGGACTCTAAAGCAATTTGATGTAAAACGATATTCCGGACAACTTTTCAGTTTTACCCGAGACCCGAAAACAAGCAGAAAAAGACTGGAAAAATTTTGAAAGCCGCAAGCAACGCGTACTGACATAAAAAATAATTAAATTTATATTTAATTATCACTTTTATTAAATAAAAATATTTAATAAATCATTCTATCAAACATTTATTTTCAAACGTTTATTAAAAACGCAAAGATTTAAGTTAAAGTTTATTTTACGGATAAAGTTTATCCGTGATACACAAATAAATAATAAACATTTAAATAAATGTTATAAAACATTTATGCAATAATAGTCGAGTGAATACTCAATTTCATAGAAAAATCATTTGGAACGCAATGGCCAAGTTTCGTGTTTTGATCATTCCGTTAACTAGCCTAAATGAGTACCGAACCAATATTTACCAAAGTTACACTTAGGACCCCCTCCGATAATATTTACAACAATAATCCCTAAAGTTTATCCACTTGTCATTTTTTTAGATGTTTTCAAGTGTATATATGAAATGATTAGGGTTCTTAGATTTTCTTATGAAACCCTAGCCTCCAGTTTCGCTCCTCCCCATATCCGGCCAACTTCCGGCCGATCTCCGGCCAGTCGCCCCGCTCCCACCCCACGCCAACCACCCTCCTCCACCGTGGCTACATCATCATCTCCACCACGAACCCCATCTCCGAATCACACCACCAACCGAACACTACCCCCACCACATCATCACCTCCACGCCGCTACTACCACCATCACGCCACCACACCACCACAACCCGCACTCCACCACCACCGCACCAGCCACCACCACAAAGGGAGCGTTTTGGTTGGCTTTGAAAACACCACCAAGGGTGTGTGTGGTTTTCTTAAATACCACGAGAGGGTGCGTTCGTTTTTTTAAAAGCACCGAGAGGGTGTGTCTGGTTTCAAAGACACCAAAGGGTGCGTTGGGTTTGTGGTCAGCACCAGCGGGTGCGTTTGAGTTGCAGCCATAAGGGTGCGTTTGGTTTTAGATGAACCACCAAGGGTGCGTTCGGTTGGCAGCCACCACACCACAAGGGCGTGTTTGTTTATGTGGTTAACACAACATAAGGGTGCGTTTGGTGTTGATAAAAACCACAAAGGGTGCATTTGTTTTTGGGTACACCACAAATAGGGTGCGTTTGGTTGTTAGAAATTACACAAGGGCGCGTTAGTATTAGAAATTGCACAAGGGTGCGTTTGGTTTAACAGAAACACTAGCATAGGGTGCGTTTGGCTGTGTAGAAACACCAAAAGGGTGCGTTTGCTTGTGCATAAATGCTATAAGGGTGCGTTTGGGTTAACAGATAAACCATAAGGAGCGTTTGGTTTAGCAGTTCCATTATAAGGGAGCGTTTGGTTTAGCAGTTCCACTATAAGGGAGCGTTTGGTTTAGCAGTTTCACTATAAGGGAGCGTTTTTGTTAGCAGTTTCACTACAAGGGTGCGTTTGGGTTAACAGAAACACCTAAAGGGTGCGTTTGGGTTAACAGATTTAACCACAAGGGTGCGTTTGGTTTATATAAATCGGCTAATAAATATATCGTAAGATTTTATAAATATAAAATCGAATCTAATGGTGATTTAATGGTTAAATAAATGTGCTATTTATTATTTTGTCTAGTTAGATATAAATTGAAACGTGATAATTTTAGCAACACGGTTGTTTGGAAAGTGAAAACATTAGATTTTATAAAATATAGGGAACGTTGTATATACGAAAAGGATATGTCGAAATTTATATAAATTTCTATACTTAGTGATGTTTCACTAAAGCTTCTATTATTTTAGAAACTCGGTAAAAGGACAAGGTTATATAGTTTAAGAGTATTAATTTTTTATTATATAATAACCCGACAAACAAACGAGAACTATACTTTTACAAAGGAGACAACTATTTTAGCTACAACCCGTCAAGAAAATGAAATACTAAATTATAAAATATTATTTTATGATTCCCGACTAGAAGATAAAGTCGTAACTTTTGTAAAAGCTTTGAAAACATCGTTTACATACTTCTCAACTATAAAACGTGCGGTACTTTTATAACAAGGACTCTTTAGTAACTTATATGGTGATTTCCAAACACATGTCGAATTATGTTGTTTTAATTATTTTTCTTACGTCTCTTATATAATACTTTCCCTATGTATAATACATGCTGTGTATTATATACATTTTGAATTATGCTTTTGGTTGTTTGCCTTGGTTATATAATTCATGATATGAATTATATAATTGTTCAATTTTTCATATGTAATATATACAGAATATATTACATGCTTTGCGTTTACTTTTCGATTTATTTTATTTAACCAACCACCGAACTATTACAACTTGAGATCTAAATCTTTTATCAACGTGTCGCGTTGATGTAATCATCCATCGGAAAACTCAAATACATTATCCTAGGCTAGTGGGTCATAGTCGTTAAGATAAACCGCAACTTCTTGATCGAGTCGTTCCGGTTTCCGTTTGTGTTGTGCTTAATATGTGCATTCCCGCCAATCGTTCTACAACATCGAGGTGAGGTTTATAGCCCATGTTTATTACTTGTTTTACATATATTTTGGGTGAGAACGATCTTGTTTGCAAATGCATTTCCATGGTTTGATTACAAATTTGTTACACACTCATTTACATAGCTCCTATGGAATACATTACATACTTCCATTTTGGTCACAAATTACATACTTTACTTTAAAATGATTACGAATTAGCTTAACGGATTGACGGATTAACTACAAGTATCTCCCATGTGTTCTTGGAGTGAACACCTGAGATGGGTACATATCATAACTGCTACGATGTGTTCTTGGAGGGGACACCTGCAGGGTACATATTCATTTCTGCCTGGGTGTTCTTGCAAGGGACACCTGCGATGGGTACATATGGTTTTCATTACTGCCCGGGTGTTCTTGGAGGGGACACCTACGATGGGTACATAGTGCATCGGTTTCATGAACTTAGAGTAATCGTAATCACTCATTAGGCAATACATACTTGAAACATTTCGTGATAGTTTTAATTATCATGCATACTTTGAACAATTACGGTCCAACATTCATACGTACAATTTTGTGACTATTATTAAGGAATTATGTCTGCATACTTTAATAAATCTTTTGATTCAAACAATTACATTTATACTTACAAAAATCTATGAACTTACCAACTTTATGTTGACACTTTTAAGCATGTTTTTCTCAGGTGAATTAGATGCTTGGCTTACTTGATGTGTATTGGAGTCTAAATTTGACAAGATTTCATCCATGAATTTCTACTTACATGCAAATGATCAAATCTCGTTGTATCGCTTTCAAGCTTTTTCAATTGTGATGCAATAATGGGAATAAATCTAATATCATTTCAAGAAAATCAACGAGATTACTTTTCAAATGACACAAATTAAAAGGCGTTCTCATTGTAGTCTTGTGATGTTGTATTAAGAAGTAACCCCTCATACATATTTCCGCTGTGACTCATTGTTGGGGGATGTTACACAATCAACCACACAAATCACTAAGCAGACAACCTCAACGATACTGGATCATACCAAATCTTTCCTCTATCTCAGCCATGGATACCCGCAGTAACCATCCTGACTAGGCAACATACATCAATTATCATATCACATAACATGTAGCACATAACGCATATCAGTCACATAATAGTCCATCCATTTAAACTAACACATAGTCACAAAAATTTAAAACATATTTCAACACTTGCATCATTTCCATCCCAAGTTTAAAACGCAATAAAAAGTGGGACTATGTAACTCACCTGAATGCTCAAAACGCAGCTTCCAATTTCTATTACGTAACTATACAAATAAATAAATAACGGTTTACACTCGACCTAACTAAAAGCTCTAGACCAGTAACACATATGAATGGATAATCTATGGGTGTATTAACACAAGGGTCACACCCGACACCATGTCCATCTTAACCACCTTCATTAACACATACACTAGTTAACTACAAAGTTATTCAGAAATCAAAATTTAGTTGTATATTTACTCTCTTAGAAAACCTTACTTAGCCGGACCAATATATAAAATATAACCAAAAATCATCTAAGTTCATCTATGAGTTTACTAACTACCTTGTGATTCCCAAGCTCCCATTACATGTGCAACTATCCCAAATAAAATCAAACTTCAAAACTGTCCCAATTCAGATCTGAATGCACACTAAAAAGTATGTCCTAATTACCATAGAGCTTAGACAAAAAATCATAAGCTATTCTTCTAGTGTTTCTTATATACATTTGAAATTACTAATGATAGATTGGCTAACCTTAATTCCACTTTTAAGTTAGGGTTTTACCCTCCTAAACATGACCTAATTCTGACCCGTATTTACTGTTTTGACAACTTTTCTTGTAACCAACGTTTGACCAACTTCCAGAACTCAAAATCATTCAAGGCCGATTATTTTGAAAACATACTCTTTGAACTACAATAATAGGCTTTGAACAAATCAAAACACATTCTATCATCAAGATATCATCAGTTGAACACAGACCTAAAATCTGCTCAACTCTAAATCATAAATTAACGCGATCTAACCCTAACCATTTACACCGAATATGACCTAATGTAAACCAAGGATCGCGTCTAGCATGGGATTTAGACACATCTTTAAATTACAGATTGTGTTTAAAGAACCCTATATGAATATGCCATGCATACTAATTGTGTGTGTATACATTGAATTGTGAAAGTGAAAGGACTTAGTTAGGAACACGGCTATGGGAAGAGGAGGATAAGCGCTATCATTGGCAGCTCTAGAACAGACATTAGGTAATATAACGTTATTGTGTACATTTATACGATTCTTCTAAACTTGCGCACTAACTGTCTTGAGAGAGTTACAAGAATATTTTTCATAGATTGTACATAATACATTATATCCTATCTAACTATATTATCTCATCAACAATCTAATTTAAATCACTATCTAGAAGTAGTCTCTAAATATCTAAATTAGAGCAGACTAATATCTATCTTTACAACATTATAAGCGAAAGTGAGAGCGAGAATGATGCAGCGAAAAGATAACACAATTAAGCGAACATATTTACGGGACTTTACACAAAACATACATATACACACCACAACCTCTCACACACACACCACAAATCTACTCTCAGAGCGCGCGACTACCCCACACCTCACCCTTCTCTCATCCTTCTGAGGTCTCTCTTTCTTCTCTCTTCTCTAATCTCTCTCTCTTCGCTCTTAATCTCACTCTCTCCCTCACTCCTCTCCTTCTCCACTACTCTCTCCACTCCACAACCCCCCGCCTAACACGAATAAACATCCTATCTCTTAAGGTTTTTTTTATTATATAATTATCTTTTTTATGAATTTAAAAATTAAGTTTTATACACAATTAGCCTAAGCTAATAAATATTTGGTAAACCTTTTTAACATAAATGCAACTATGACTAAAACGTACTTTCTACAAAATAACCTTTTCACATTTAACACATTCACTTTCTATACATTAGACAAGTCTCTATAAATATCCTATATTTCACTCGCAAAGCCTCCATGTATTAGCCGAAACACCACACACACACACAAACACACACACACTATATTGACTATTAGTCTCTCTGGTTCTATGTGTTAGTATGATTGCGGGAGGGGAGTTTCGTGTACACACATTGGTTTTAAGGTAAAGAGAAGTTATTTGAAACTGAGATGAGCGAGTTGATTTTATATAAAAAGAGTGGAGAGAGGAGTATGAAGATAAAAAGACATAAATATAAATTTTGTCGCGGAATTCTGTGGGTATGGGTAGGAGTGCGAGAGAGAGATGTAAATTGAATATATATTATTGAGATTTTCGATTGTTTGAGTATAATTTTGTAAAGTATATAAAGTCTTTTTGGAGTATGATTTTGGTGTTTATGGTATGTTGTTTATAATAAAGCGGTTTAATTTAGAGTAGTTGAATTTGTAGTATTAGGTGAATGAAGTGATATGTGGTTGAGTATTTTTTATAATAGAAGATGATGAGATGTTAAAGGATTTGGGGTTTAGAGGGGTTGTGATGGGGTTAGGGTTTTAATGTGGTTGTTGTATATATTTGTATGAGTATTGGAGGGGTTGGTTTTATGGGATTTTTTGTGATGTTAATTTGTGTTTTGTTAGGGATTTTGTGGGGAGATTGGGTTTGTGAGCATATAGAAGTGATTATTGATTTGAAGGAGTTTTTTTTTTTAAATAGTAGAAAATTGTAAATGAAGAGTTGTGATATGTATTTTATTTTATTTATTTTAATATTTGAGGGTTTTTTATTTTTATTTTTAATTATTGTGGGATATGTTGTGTTTTTTACATAACTATAATATTATGGTGTCATAATTGTGTAGAATTGAAGGAGCTACAAAAAAAACGTTAAATAATTCATGCAACTATTTTGGTATCAATTTTTCTCCCAATGAATATTTTTCATGGTCCAAGTTTTAATTCAATTGGTTATAAAAAATTCACTAAAGATTTTAACTATTTCCCTGTAGGGGAGAAACTGATTAAAAATGATATCTGAGAAAAAGAAATAATGAGACTATAAGATACAAGATTTTTAAGTGCAATTAACTCTTCCTCCATGTACGAAATAATTTTAAATATCGATGCACAAGTGTAGGGGGAGTATTTCAAAAGAATGAAACTCTCAAAGTGTTAAACGTTTTGATTCATATTAAACACTTTGATTGATTTTCAAATGGTTTTATGGTTTTGATTACTATACCCAACAACCAACTACATCACACCATTAATGAAGTCATAAGGTGGTTAAAGTTAGGTATTATGTTACTAAGCTGATCCAACGAAACCTAAGAAGGGATCCACCCATGTAACATTTCAAAGTTAGAATAAGTAATTCCTTATTTATGAATTTGGAAGATGAAGAAAAAAGGGAACTAAAGTAGACTAATGACATTAGTTTATTCACCAAAAGAATCACAACATGGTGATAGTATTGACATCTTGGTAAACATTGAAGGGGTTGAAGAATGTAAAAAAGAAAAGTTATGATAAAGGGTGAAAAGAAAGAAAGCTCTCCATATACTTAGACGCAATAATACCTGAGTCAATACATAAATCTGTATCAGAATCAAGAAGAAGATGAATTTCTGTATTGAAGATCAGACATCCATGACCTAGTTATACAATGCACAAACCTTCCGAGCCATTCAAGTTTATCTCAAAAGACACTTGCCTCATTTGTCACGGAGATACACATAGTATCTATTGACTATCTCAACATATCCGAGATTCCGTTATGATATGAAAAGGTGACAGTCAGTCTTCCAGCCATCCAGATCAGTAAAACCAAAATGCACTAATCGAGTCTAGAGCCAAAAGAGATCAAATATAAATCTCATTAGGACACAAAGTCAAAATACACTTGGTGAACAACAATAAGTTCTCAAGTTATAACAGGATTCCTACGAACTATCTTTATGATCTTGCCAGAACATTCAGAGTGATGCTCTTACCATTCCATAGTGATGAATGGAAATCCTTCTAATGTTAACATCAAACAACACTGCGGTAGGTGACATGGGAAATCTTGTAAAATTTCAAACATGTGATAATTGGTAATCCATTGCGATCCAAGCTTATGATTTGACGAGAAACTCTAAAATCGTTGTTGCTTACTTCATAGTGTGTATCAATGATTCACCTCTAATTCGACTAGTATCCTAACTATGTCTGGGAAACCGGATATATGAACAACTATGGAATATTTAAAAGCTTCGTTAGTGTCTCCAGACGTGTCAGCTCTAGATAAACCACACTTTTAGCTGGAAAACATGTCAAGGAGATTCATTCATGAATCAAATCCTAATGATGCAGGTACAATATTCATACTTTAAAATGGTCCTCACGGAACCGGAGGTTAAAGTTACCAAAACTCGATGTGTGAACAAGACACTCGTCTATATCTGTTGCTTTATCGTTAACACTTTTAAATGCAGGTACTGACAATGACGTATAATGCGGATTATTGCAAAAGCAATAGAAGTTTTACACAATCCTCCCTATGCAAATTACCTAATCAATTATGAGTGTTTATAGGCAAGTACTCGGTGTATTGGATCATTCTCTAGGGGAATAGTGAGGTAGGTTCGAATTGTATGTTACTAAAATCTAAAGGTTGAGGGAAGAGTATTTTTGTGATTTTATGTTTTTTAGAAAGCAAGTAAAATCTTAGGTTTTGAAGGGGGTTTTAAACTAAGCTAAAACTAATCTAAATCTAATCAAATTCTGAAGGAAAAGTAAAATTGGTGGCTATAAAACCTCAAAGGGTATGTATTATTGTAATTCTAATTGTGTTTTGTACATTAGATTGTATATGTATTTATACTAATACCATAGCTTACTGACTAAGCAACATAACATAACCTAATAGGAACAACCCATCTATACAATTGGGTTGGCCTATTTAGTTTGTTCTAACACGCCCCCGTAAGCTAAGGACGGGCAATAACCTGTAGCTTAAATATTAGAAAAAGGAATCGAGGAGTTGGTAATGGCTTTGTAAAGATATCTGCCCTTGAATAGTTCGTAGAATATTTACAAAAGAATTGAACTCGCAGATCTCCTTATGTAGTAACCTTTCGAACATATATGTGATAGTCTATTTACCATTGTGTTTTGTACGCACACGGAAGATAGGGTTAGCTTACAAAGTATTGTTGCACCACGATTGTCAGCACCACAGTAAGGAGTTGAAGATAACGAATACCACGCTCGATAAAGAAGAGCTTGAAGAGCTGTAAGCTCAACAACGTGTTCCAGCTAAGGCTTATGTATCCCACTGCTTGAAAGAGGAAAGTGAAACGTAGTGTTATTATACAAAGCGCGAGTCCAAGATATATGGTTATAGAACTCAAGATATATAGAAACTCCCCCTTTTGATGGAAACGATCGATCAGTACTGAAATCCATGCCCAGCATCAAGCATCTGATAAAAGCTTCAAGAGAAAGTACATGATTACCATCTTCCATAGCACTAGTCAGGTAGAAAGCTTGAAGGTAAAAAACGAAAAAGAAATAGACGTATGAGCATTACTATGGCTAACCGTACATAAAGATAACGTAAAATCCTTTAAACTAGCGAGACCAATGTATACTCAATCGAAGCATGAATATACCTGACATACCTAGTTAACAAAAAAAGCTATTGTCCAGACCGTGAGATATGGGGTCAACCGTATTGTAAAGAACACAATACATGTCTATATTCCCATTGGATTAGAGAAAGCAGTACTGTCATCTAAATTGAGGTAAGCCATGGAGAAACTCAGCTTTGCAGTTATAAATATCATCACTTTATGTAATAGCTACCAAAATATACTTTCATTTTAGATAAGAAGAAATGCCGGAAATATAAAAAAAACAAACCCCGCTCACCCTGACATCATGAGGAACCAAACTTTCAGTACATACGGGGGGTGGTGGGGAGAAGAAGTAGTTAAAGTGGACCCATGATCTTTTGAATGCAAAGCAAATCCAAAGCTTGTGACTAATTATACTTAATCAGACTTTAGCCCTATTATTCACCTGTAATTTGAATATTTCATCCACATATACCACGTAAAGTACAAAAGGTGTGCGTACTAAGCTAATAAATAAACAAAGATGGACTGTCTTGGAGCCTTTAATAACGAAGATTGACGAGAGCCTATAGGATGAGAGACTCAACCAAGGCGCAGCGGGCTTGCTTTAAGCATAAAGGGACTTAATGAATTAAAACACACAGGATTTTGGATTCGTTCTGGATCCAATAAAGCCTGGAGGATGTTTTTTTTATAGAAAACCACACTCCTTAAGATTCTAATCGAATGAAGAAAATCATTGTTGACAACTGAACTTTGCGTAAGGTGCCCAGTTGTTAGTAACTCACACAAGTGATAAAATATGAGCTATGAATAGTTGTCACTTGACAATCGAGCTAAATTTCTCATGAAAATCAATATCCTAGATTGTTTCCAACAACCCTTTTTGCAACACATCCCGTTGCTCTTAGTAACAAGTAATTCAGCACCACTCAGTTGGTCCCCAAATTTAAAACCTAGTATTAACCCACTCACGCAGCAACAACATATGGTGTTTAGAAGAGCCACGAGGTATAAAGACCACATTCCATTTTTCATGAGAGCGTCAAACTCTTCTTTTATAGCCTTGGCGCACTCCAAGAGATTGGTTGCACGTTAATCAATGTGTTGGGATTTCTAGATAGGTAGTAGGAAGGTAGCGGTACATATTTATGGCAAGATTTAAGTAACCCGTTGTATTGGATTTGACAAAGATTGCATTACGTCAGCTCGAGTGATGAGAGGCGATGGTTGGTGGTGTTGAGAATCGATGTAGTTGATTACGAGAGATGGATCAAGCATTATAAGACTCGAGAGAAGTTTTTTAAGAAGTTAGACTCAAACTGTGAAACTAATGATGGGTATAAGAAATCATTGATCATGGTGAAGATTCTTAGATGGTCTGTAGTAGGAATTACATAAGGTGAGCTTCCGAGGAGTGATGAGGGAGAAGTTTTGAGGGGGCTGGGAAGTTGTTTGTAGGGGATAATCTAGTGGTAAATGCATTTATTGTATATTGTAATTGTATTTATACATTATATTTGTAAAGTATTATATAACTAATAACATAGCGTACAGTACTAAGCACCCTAACTATTAACGTTAAGTAGAGAATTGCCCCATAACGTATACAAATAATTGGACCAGCCAATCTAGTTTGTTTTTTAACAATGGGAAAATACTAATAGGTAAACAAACGTTTCTCACAAATATCAATGCACAAACTCCCTATTTGATTTACTCCAATCATGTTGCCCCGGTCACCCTCTGTTAGTGTTAATGTGGTAATGTATTTACCCCTAATTCTAAAAGTTTAGTTGGGTCAACGTTCGCTTTCTACGTGTGATAGACATCAACATTATGTCTATTTTATAACAGTCATAATTATACCTAAATGTTATTAACCAATTTTGAAGATTATGCAAAGATTTTATACTTAATCTCTTTATTATGTTGAGAAATGGAGTAATTATGGAGTAATTGGTGAAAGATAGCAAAGCGTACCTCGTGGATGGCAATTACATGTGAATAATATTGGAGTCTAATTGTAGGTCCCCAATAATTCTTGGATTCCTGTTTAGACTTTTGTAAGACAATAGACTAAAACTTGATAATATCCAAATCAACTATTAAGTTAAGACAATGACTATGAATACTATGTGCTAATGTGATATCTGTAACACAAGTACTAAGAAAAGGAACACAATGTAAAACTTGCCTACTTTTGCTATTAATTTCTATTAAAATGAATTTCAAATAGTTCATACTAACAAATTTTGTAACCCGTATTTTCTTTTTAAGGTACACATGTAAAACCTAATGGGGGCTTTACAAACGTGTGAAAGTGGATATATGCTAACCTTTCCTAAGCGTGTTGGGGGAAAGGATAAATGACATCCTTTCTAAAATAATCTCTAAGATAATAATAGCAGTTACATAAACAGACTTAACTATATGAGACCAGATTACTACTATAGTACTAGTAAAAACTTACTTAGTCTGCAACTTAACTTTATGGTCTAACAACATAACTCTATAAATACCAGACTTAAGTCTGATTACACATAATTCCTAACCAATACCCTCACCCTAACTTGATCTTTACTTGTGAAATTCAAATTCTTTGAGTATCTTCATATATGAGCTGGTGGTCATGCGGATGTTTGGATAGAAATTATCTTGGAATTAATCCTTGAAACTGCAACAGTGATGATTTTCTGTATATCTAACATTGTTCATGTGATCTTCTATTAGCAACTCTTTGAAATCATACACTAAGGATATTTGCAGCATCAATCTTTTAACATCATGGCCAACAACTTATCATAGCTACATGTATATAAGCTTTCTCAGCTAACAGAAATAGACAGCAACTGTCTATAGTGTACATTCAGATCATAAAGGGTAGTTCAGTCTATTCTCGATCTACTTCCAGTGTGTTTTAACTCCTGAGAGAGGTGAATCGAATAAAAATTTAAATGGATTTGATATCTCTTTACCAGGTTAACCCATTAACGTCTGGAAGTTAACAATTGTTGTGGTTTAATAAAACATGGACATTGATAACCATTTCAACTCTTATACAATGACACATAGGTAGAGTTGAAAATACCAATAATGATTTTTAGCAAATCATTCAGCTTCATCAACGTATTTGAATTGAAGCCAAGTTACCTAGTAACCGTTATGGCATCTTCTGGGCTTAGCTACAATCCTTCTGGTGGACGATCATGACATCACCCAATCTGTGTGGACTATGTTAACCAGTTCAGCCTTTTGAACATGGGATCTTTGGTAATTTAGTACCATCTATTTATTGGTAAAACTGTCAACCATATAAGAATGGATTTTTCATCCATAGCTTTACCACAACAGTCCTATAACCTTGTGGGCTAGCCAACTCTTTAACAAACACATTATATTTGTTGAAGGTTGAGTAACCACTACAGCGTTTGGTAAACTGTCAACCGATTACGATTTGAGAAGTCTTTAACCAAAGCCGTTTGATTGTTAGTTACTAGCCAGTCCTTAATGCCTATGTAAGCTTGGTGACCCTGGGGATGACCGGGGGGAGGGGTTATTGTGTGATGGGTTAGCCAAACAATCTAAACCTTATATCTTTTCAATTATAGTCCTCTGTTTACTTATTTACTACAGAAAATGTTTTATTCATCATTTTCTAACTCCAATTTGCTTCTCAATCATCTTCAAAGTTTTTTAACAAACTTCATTCATTTTTCTCCATCCAGAAGCTTCAATTTAAGCATCACTGGCAGGGCATCATTATACAAAGTAAACTTTCCTATCCTGCTAGCATATAAAATACTACATGCCTCCAAAGTTAAACAAAAATGTACTAACTAAAATCCCACACAATATCCTAATTACCAGTCCAACTGAATATCTTTAGCATTAGTGTGAATCCTCCAAAATGCGATCTTCTATTGAGAGGTGGATTCAAACATAGTCCTGAATCCACTCCATAGTACTACTGTCATAAAAACAACTTTAGGCCTATTTTGTTCCAAACTACTGCATTACCATACCTGTATAAGCTCAATAAATCCTCTCATGTAAGTTCTTTAAGCATAGCTCTAAAAGCTCATCTAAACTGTATCAGCTCCATTTGCGCTTATTATTTGATAAATGACTTCTTTCACGCACTCTCACAACAACCCCCACTTCTTCGGAGTACTCCCCTCTCTCATTATCCCTCCTCCAAAAACCCCACCCCCCACCATTCCTCATAACCCGTTTATAAGAGCTTTGGAGCGAATGCATCAAAGCCTTCACACTAGAGGAACTTCATTAGCCATCCCGGTTGGTAATGCAGAAGTACTAACAAAAAGGCCTAAAGATGTTAAAGACATAGTACTATGGAGTGAACTACAGGACTAAGTTTGAACCACCTTCTCAATTAAGATGCCAATTGGCGCTTACCAACTACAGCAAAAGATAATCAGTTGGAGGTAATAATAAGTGTGAAGTACATATGTCCCTAACTATGGAGTCATTTATTTATATGTCTTTAATATGCAATCAGATAGGACTTAACCTTAGTCTAAAGATGCCTGCCAAGTGATGCTAAAAATGAAGCTTCTGGAAGGAAAAAAAAAAAAATGAATGAATGTTTGTGTACAAACATTATGAAGATGATTGAGAACGCAAATAGGTGTTAGAAAATGATGATGTTTATCATTGCTGGAGTAAGTAGGAAACTAGACTATAATGGAAGAGAGAAGGGTTTGAGTGTTGGCTAACCATCACACAATAAATGGTCATCAGGTCACCATGCTTAATAGGCATAAGGACTGGCTAGTCTAAAGCAAACGGCTTTGGTAAAGACTTCTCAAATCCGTTAATGGTTGACAGTTTACCAAAAACTGTATGGTTATCAACTTACCATATATGTGTTTGTAAAGAGTTGGCTAGCCCACAAGGTTATGGCTTGTGGTAAAGGCTATGGAAAATCCATTTATATGGTTGACAGTTTACCAAAAACTAGATGGTACTCAACTTACCAATGATTCACGTTCCAAAAGTTGAACTGGTTACTAGTCCACCAGGGTGATGATCCATGATTTTCCACCAAATGATTTAGCTAGCCCAAGAGCAACGGTAACTTGGTAAAGGCATAATCAATCCGTTGATAGCTGATGATTTGCTAAAAATCATATGGTAATTCAACTCACCATGTTTCATGTACTAAGAGTTGAAATGGTTATCAATGTACCATGGTTTATAAACCAAACATTGGCTACTCCAGAGTTAATGGCTAACTGGTAAAGAGATATCAAATCCATTTAAATTTTTAATGATTCACCTCTCTCAGGAGTTAACACACCTGGAAGTGATGAGAATAGATTGAAACTTTATGATCTGATGTACATAAATGTCAATGTTTGCTTCTATTTGTTGCTGAAAGTTTGTACATGAATGCTAGAAAGTGTTGGCCATGATGTTTAAAAGATTTGATGCTGCAAATATCCTTAGTGATGATTTCAAGAGTTGCTAATAGAAGTCAAGAACCTGTTTATACAGGAAAATCATCATGTTGCAGTTCAAGAATAATTCCAAAGATAATGCTTACAAAATCCTCAGGAAGCTCATAATGAAGATACTCAAAGAAACTTGAAGTTCACAAGTAAAGATCAAGTTAGGGGAGGATTGTTAGGAATTATTGTAAACAGACTTAAGTCTGGTAGTTATAGAGTTAAGTCTGGTAGACATAGTTAAGTCTGCCAGAACTAAGTTAAGTTTGACAGTACTATAGTTAGTACTGGTCTCATATAGTTAAGTCTGTTTATGTAACTGTATAGTTATCTTAGAGATATTTTAGGAAAGGATATGCATTATCCTTTCACACGCTTAGGAAAGGATATGCATTATCCTTCAACTTATTGTGAACCCAATAAGTTTCCTTGGTGTATAAAAGGAACCCTACGGCACAATGTTTAGTATGAGATTGAAATAGAATTCTAATAGAAATTAATAGCAAATAGCAAAGTTTTACATTGTGTTCTTCTTAGTACTTGTGTTAAAGATTTCACATTACACCATAGTAATCATAGACATAGTCTCTCATATAGTTGATTGGATTAATTTTCAAGTTAGCTATTGTCTACAAAAGGCCCTAAACAATCCAATACATTGACCTACAATTAGGAACAATAATCTTCATGTAAGCTCCAGAGTGAGTACGCCTTTTGCTATCTTTCACAATTACTCCATAAATACAACAAAATCCACAAATATACACGATTAAGTAACATTCTTTGCAATAACAATCAAAATGGTTTAATAACATAGGATATAAGAAGTTAAAAATAGACATTATTTGATGTCATCACACGTAGAAAGCGAACTTGACCAACTCACTTTAGAATTAGGGGAATACTTACACATTACACTAACGAGGGTGACGGGCAACAGATTGGAGTAATCAACTAGGGAGTTGTGCATGATTTAGTGAGAACGTTTGTTTACCTATTAGATTTCCCATTGTTAAAACAAACTAGATAGGCTGGTCCAATTGTATAGATGGGCAATACCTATTAGGTTATGTTAGGTTGCTTAGTCAGTAAGCTATGATATTAGTATAAATACATTACAATCTAATGTAAAACACAATTACAATTACAATAATGCATACCCTTCGATATCCCTAAAACAACTTCCCCACCCCCTTCAAAAACATCTCCCTATCACTCCTCGGAATCACCTTATGTAATTCCTACTACAGACCATCTAAGTCCATCTTCACCATGCTCACTGATTTCATCTCCATCATTAGTTTCACATTTGAGTCTAACTACTTAATATCTTCTCTCGAGTCTTCTAATGGTGAACCATCTCTCGTATCAACTACATCGATACCAACACCACCACCATCGCCTCTCATCACTCGGCAACGTCATGCAAATCTTTGTCAAAATCCCAAACAACGGGTTACCTAAAATCCTTCCATAAATCATGCTACCGCCCTCCCTACTACCATCACTAAACCAACCTTGTTTACCGTTGCCAACAACTCTCTAGAGTGGCGCCAAGCTATAAAAGAAGAGTATGAACGTCTCTCATGAAAAATGGAATGTGGTCTTTAGTACCTCGTCATCTAACACCAATGTGTTGATGGTAAGTGGTAATACAGGTAAAAATGGGACACAAATGTGCTATTACTTTTTAAAAAGCAGATTTGTTGCCAAAAGTTTGTTTTTTGGCAACAACTAGACTTTATATTCATGAGAAATTTAGCTCGATTGTCAAGTTGACAACTATTCAAGCTATTTTATCACTTGTGGTTACTAACAACTGGCAACTACGCCAGTTAGATGTTCACAATGCATTTCTTCATGAAAATCTTAAGGAGAGGATTTATATAAAACAACCTCCAGCTTATAGATCCAGAACGACCAAAACAAGTGTGTTTACTTCATAATTCCTTAAAGGCTTAAAGCAAGCCCCGCGCGCTTGGTTTGAGCTCCTCTTCAAGGCTCTCTTCAATCTCGGTTTTAAAGGCTCCAAAACAGGTCCATCTTTGTTTATTTATTCGCTTAGACGCACACTTTTGTACATTCTGGTATATGTGGATGACAATATCATTACAGGTAATAATAAGGGCACAGTCGATAATATAATTAGTCAACTTGGATTTGCTTTTGCATTAAAAGATCTTGGGCCACTTAACTACTTCTTAGGTACTGAAATTGTTCCTCATGTGTCCGGCATTCTTCTATCTCAAAAGAAGTATATTTTGGAGCTATTACAAAGTGATGATCTTTCTAACTGCAAGCCTGTGTCTTCTCCCATGGTTACCTCAATTTAGATGACAGTACTGCTTTCTCTAATCCAATGGAATATCGACAAGTAGTGGGTTCTTTACAATATGTTACCATATCTCGGTCTGACATAGCTTTTTTTGTTAACAAGGTATGTCAGTATATTCATGCTTCGATTGAGAATCATTGGTCTGCAGTTAAACGGATTTTACGTTATCTTTATGGTACGGTTAAACATGGTATGCTCATACGTCATTCTTTTGTTTTACCCTTCAAGCTTTTACTGACGTGCTATGGAAAGGTAATCCTGATACTTCTCTTGAAGCTTTATCAGATGCTGACTGGGCAGGGGATTCAGACGATCGACGATCCACAAGGGGATTTTCTATATATCTTGGTTCAAACCATATATCTTGGACCGCTCGTAAATAACATACGGTTTCACATTCCTCTTCAAAAGCTGGATACAAAGCCCTTGCTGACACCGTTGTTGAGCTTACATGGCTTCAAGCTCTTCTTTATGAGCTTGGTATTCGTTCATCTTCAACTCCTATACTATGGTGTGACAATCTTGGTGCAACATACTTGTCAGCTAACCCTATCTTCCGTGTGCGTACAAAACACATTGAAATAGACTACACTTTGTTCGGGAAAAGGTTACTCAAGGAGATCTTCGAGTTCAACATATATCTACACATAATCAAATTGCAGATATCTTTACAAAGCCATTACCAACTCCTCGATTTCCTTTTTCTAATATATAAGTCTACAGGTTATTGCCCGACCTTAGCTTACGGGGCTGTTAGAACAAACTAAATACCAACCCAATGTACAGAAGGGTTGTTCCTATTAGGTTATGTTATGTTGCTTAGTCAGTAAGCTATGGTATTAGTATAAATACATATACAATCTAATGTACAAAACACAATTAGAATTACAATAATACATACCCTTTGAGGTTTTATAGCCACCAATTTTACTTTTCCTTCATGAATTTGATTAGATTTAGATTAGTTTTAGCTTAGTTTAAAACCCCCTTCAAAACCTAAGATTTTACTTGCTTTCTAAAAAACATAAAATCACAAAAATACTCTTCCCTCAACCTTTAGATCTTAGTAACATACAATTCGAACCTACCTCACTATTCCCCTAGAGAATGATCAATCCCCCGAGTCTTGCCTATACTACACTATAATGATAGTATTTTTGCCTAGGAGGATTGTAAAACTTCTATTGCTTTTGCAATAATCCGCATTATACGTCATTGTCAGTACCTGCATTTAAAAGTGTTAACGATAAAGCAACAGATATAGACGAGTGTCTTGTTCACACATCGAGTTTTGGTAACTTTAACCTCCGGTTCCGTGAGGACCATTTTAAAGTATGAATATTGTACCTGCATCATTAGGATTTGATTCATGAATGAATCTCCTTTGACATGTTTTTCAGCAAAAATTGGTGGTTTTTATAGTATAAATATTGTACCAGTGATCAGGTAGATTCAAAGAACCTTTTTGACAGGGTTTCCAGCTGTACTAGCTTGTTCACATTACCATAATATCTCAAAGCAGACAAAAAAATAAGAGTGAATCAGTTAGTTACTATCTTACTGATCAAGTCGTCAATTCATTTAATGGACCAAAATCGATATCCAGTTTGCATAAGCATGATTCATGTAGAATCTAGCAAGTCACCTAACGCAGTGCTGTTTGATGATGACACTAGAAGGATTTTCATTCATCGTTGTAAATCTAAAGAGTATCACTCTGAATGTTCTGGCAAGATCACAAGGATAATGTGTAGGACTCTTTGTTATCACTTGTTATATAATGATGAACAACAAGTGTTTTACATGGATTGTGTCCTAGTAAGATTTATATATTTGATCTTAGTTGGCTTTAGACTCGATTTGTGCACTTTGGTTTTTGTAATCGGAGGCTGGAGCTGACTGCCACCTATTCAATATCAACAATCTCGGGGTGAGATGTTAACAAATAACATGTGTATCTCTGTGACAAATGAGACAAGTATCTTTTAAGAGAAACTTGAATGGCTGGAAAGGGTTATGCATTGCATCACTGGGTACATGATGTCTATCTTCAATCCTAGAAATCATCTTTGTGATTCTGATAGATTATGTATTGAACCGGTTTCTACCTATGTTGTGTGGAGGGCTTATTTCTTTTCACCCTTATCCATACATTTCTTTTTCATTCTTCAACCCCTTCAATGTTTACCAAGACATCATTACAATCATCATGTTGTGATTGTTCCGGTGATAACTCATGTCTTAGTCTACATTATTCCCTTTTACTTATTCATCTCCAAATCATGCCTATAAACTTCTAATCTGACTATGAAATGTCCATGGGTAGATCACTCTGATTCGGGTTGGATCATAGGACTAATACCTAACCTTAACCACCTTATGACTTCATAGACGTCGTGAGTTAATTGGTTGTTGGGTACAGTGATTAAAATCATAAAACCTTGAAAAGAAATCAAAGTGTTTGATAGAAATCAGTGACACTTTGAAAGTTTTACTTTTTAAAATACTCCCTCTGCCCATGTGCATCGAGATTCAAAATTGTTTCGCACATGTGGGTAGAAGTTGTACACTTAGAGTCTTAAAGATCACATTCTTCTGCACATTTTAATCAAATTTTCTCCTCTTATCGTAAATAATAAATCTCTTAGAATTTTAGATATCAATTGAGTAAAATTTAAGATATAAAAAGTTTCATAGGGAGAAAAATGATATCAAAACTTCGCATGAATTATTGGAACGTTTTTCTGTATACCCCCTTCAACAATCTATGTGAGATACAATATAATGAATAATTTGACATCACAAGATAAAAAATGATATGACACCACAAATATGTTGAAGATGGAGTTAAGATGCCTTGGTTATACCATACACGGTACGAGTACTAGTATGCTAGGCTGTTCATCAGTGGACGTTATACGAAGATAGACGCATGAGTATGTGGAACATACCCAGGTGAACAGTGGTGCTGAAGACATGAGCACACAATTTTGAAATGACATTAATAAGGTCTTAAAAATTTGTGCTCAGTCTCCAAGTGATACATAAAAATTGATATTTATAAGATGTATCCATAAATAATAAAAGACTTTTGGTTTAAAAAGATCCCCCTCAAAAATTGATCTACATAAATATGATATTTTTTGGGAAAATAGATACCATAATTTTGAGAAATTATTTGAGGAAGGGATTGTTAAACACATAATTTGAAAGATACCACAAATAATATATAATATATTTACCAGATACCACAAATTGTTAAATATTATGAAAAGAATTTGACATTGAAAGTTCTTTTTTGAAAATTGTTATCAACGATTTTGAAACCACATGATAGAAGACTTCTCTTCTAGTTTAGAGTAAGCGCACTGAATCGTACACTCCCATGTGACATCTGGGTCCGGGTTACAATCTGAATTAATTGTAAGCCATTGTCATGAGCTTAAAACTTTGAATGTTTCGTAAAATATCTCAAGAACCGAGAAAATTGACTTTCTCGTTGACAGGATAAGTTATCTTTAAAGATACACTTTCCTTACATTGAAGTCCAGGTTATGCACTGAAATGTACATAAGTCATCAAAAAAAGAAATGACAAGTTTTAAAGCATTTAAACTTTTGCTCGAACTTTATTTACACACCCGTGTCAATGTTAATCGACATTTCTAGGTACATAAATGTTATCGATTCCAAGAGACATGTCGAGAAGATTCTTTTTGATATTTTTGAAAAATTTCGATTTTGTATTTTGTTTTTGAAAGATTTTCTATATTTGTATTTTCTTTTTATAGGTTTTATATTTTTGTATTTTATTTTTTCAAACATATTTATAAATCAAAATAAAGAGAAAAACAAAAATATATACAAGTCGAAGTTTTCATCAGCAGTGACAGTTGTTGCTAGAGTTGAAGTAGATGAAGTTGAATCTGGTTGTTGTTGACGTTTATCGGATGCATCAGCAGTAGCAACCGCTGAAGACTTTAAAACAAACTTGATTTTCTCCATTGAAATATTCGTCGAACAAAGGACCGAATAGACTTTCCAAATTTATCATTGACGTCATAACTATCATATCTGATGTAGGAACTTCTTTGACATTGAGAAGCGAGGCTTGAACCGTTTTGTTCAAACATCATTTCAATTTTTCATCATTTTTGAATTCCCTAAGTCTTTGGTCTAGCAGATATCTGTAGTATCAATGCTATCCTATGTAACCTTGGTCTCTCAAACATCACATTTTCTTTTATTAGTGCTTTGATTCTTTCCTTTTCAAATTGAAAGGAGTACCTGCATTTAAATTAAGAGTTTGTTCCTCCTAAACATTGATAGATGTACCTGCACTTGAATCAAGATTTTGTATGCATTCATGAGGGTTAGTGATATATGTATTAGAACCATGTGGAGGTTCGCAGTCAACCTTGCTCGTGCAAGAGTCGAATAACTTTCTTGTGGGAATCCACCTAAGACCAACATTTTTTAAAATTCTACCCGTGGGTTTCCACCTAAGACAAGATCTAGGAGACGTTTTCTCATACACAATGGAAGACTTATTAGGAGAAAACCTATGTCATGAATAGATCTGCCATTCAGGTTTCAAAGTATGACATTTCTGTTCTACGGGTTTGACTCTGTTTGTTGTCTTATTGTGTTGAATCTTAGCACATGAATTGTCTTCATTTAGGAATTTTGTTTTTAAAGGATCATGATTTATGTTAAAGACACATTTATTACAGGTAGAACAAACAAAGTGTTTGGAGTAAAAAAAGGAACTGGAATTCCTAGAGTGTTCTGCTTTAGGCACATCAGTTATTGTTACGCAACTACTCTTAGATGTAGGCCAATTCCTAGTCATTTGATTCGTGCTCCTAGATTTAGGTTTGCTACCATTAGCAGTGTTTTGTACTCTAGCAGAAGACATCACCCTAGTTTTTGAATTCATATCTCTATCTTGTTTCTTTTACTTAGCTTCCTCTAGATAGTGATTATGAACCATGTCATTTAAACTAAATCTTGACATGTTCTTTGAGTAATTCCTAGATTCGCTAGATGCAATCACTTGATGAGGTTTTGCAAAAGAAGATTCTCTTTCCTTAGGCAAATAATGTGTAGTGACTGGTTTTGACAAATCGTTTTTCACATCAACTTGGGAGGCAAACCGTGGTTTTGAAAATTTAGGTCGTTCAGATTTAAATGCATTCATTTGTCTAACAACTGATTGGTTTATGAGTGGTTGTAAAGTCGGTTTCCCGAAGATTGAGGGTTTTACAAACTTAGTATCCACACTATTTCCTTTTAACTTTCTTAATTAGTTTTTCAAAGCAGGAATTGAAAAAACCTTTTCCTGAATCTGAGCTTTCAAATCAACATTTTTAATAGACTTTGTGTTCAGTTGGACAATTAGGGATTCATTATGGTCTTTGTTTTGAACACGTGTCTTTTTGATAGAATCATAAAAGTCCTTTGTAAGTCTTTTTCAAATGCTCATTTTCCTTATACAAATGCTCATTTTCTGTAAGTAATTTAGCCACACTATGTTCCAACACCTTCTCCATGTGTGGAGAGTGTCTTTTATAGTCCAAGCCATAAGATGGCGTATGGGCTATGATACTTGGGTCGGGCTTGGCGTTTGATGGGATAAGAGCCCAAAACATGGACAATATTAGATTATAGTCCAAGCCCATTAAACCTGACTTGCCTATTACAAACTTAGACCGACACTTGCTAAGATGACCGAATACATTCTTGTTTGACTAGAATATTTCTAAGACTAACAATATCAAAACTCAAAGTCAAAATACAATGGCTCAAGATCAAAGATCACAAAGCATTAAGTAACAAAGTCTACTACACCAGAGTTCAAGACAAAGACACAAGATCACAAAAAGGCAATGATTAAAAAGTCAAACAAGTCACTGCCAAGATGTTTAGAGTATAGGATGACCGCTCCGTTGGCGGAGATTGTTAGCTTCAGAAACATCAAGTCAAACAAGGAATGCAATGGTCATTATAACTAGTGTCAGTCTTTATGTATTAGGAACTTTGTATGTAAGAATAGTAGACTAGTTATGGACACGGGCTTGGGATTTAATCTAATCATTTAAACGTTGTGCCTTTAAGCTCAACCAAAGTCGAGCCTGACCCAACAATGAAAGACATAGGCATCCCATTGTGAGCTTGGCACTATAAATAACCCCTCCTAGCTAGTTAGGAGGGTGTTGGTTCATTTTATTTACACAAGTGTTCTATACCATCCTCCTCATTCTCTCTAGTTTTTTTTCTCTCTCTAACTTACTTTCTCTCACTATATTGGTATGCATAATACTTAATCTATATTTTGAAATGACTTAGTAAAACCAGATAACATAAAGACATCGGCTAATACTGGTCGATTAGGTCCTGACATTAGACCCGCTCATAATAACATGTTAGGTGATGAAAACCCGATAAGTTTAGTATTATGTTGATCATCATTTATAAATACAAAATGATTTATGAACCCTAATCATAATTGACTTAAACACATCCAAATTGGGCCAATTAACTAATCTCATCGAATATTAAGTGGATTTTTGATCCAGTTTAGCTCCGATTACGCGAACTTCAAACTGTAGCAGAATTTGATGTTATTTTGGTTTAGGTAGCCACCCTAATTAAAAAGATATATAAGGTATATTTGAAAAAGAGAGTTGAGATCAGATTCAAAATTATCTAAAGATCAAATAAATTAATCCTATCCAATTATTTTTTCATTAAAATAAAATAAAAACTCGTTTTTCATCTCTTTTTATAAATAAAATATCTTGCAAACGGTAAATCGTCAAGCGACAAAAAAATATCATCGCGACGAGCATTTTTTTTATCTTTCAGTAGACGTGCACTTCGATATACTTTGATTTCATTAAAATCACATGTGATTTGTATCACAAATCACATTTGATTTCATTAAAATCACATTGATTTGTGATACAAATCATATGTGATTTTTTCAGATGTAATTGAAAAAAAATCGAAATAAAATCGTCGAAAGTATATATAGAAGTGCCCCTCTATGGAAGGATGATTTAATTCTCATCGCTATAATATGGTTTTGCGTTACGATTAACGGTTTGTGAGATATTTTATTTTTTAAAAAGAGGTGGAAAGTGAATTTTTTTTTAATTTGATGAAAAAATGCATAGTTAAGATTGGTTAATTAATTTTTTAATAAATTTTGGGTCTACATTTAACTTTTCTTTTGACAAAGTAGATGTTAACAATAGCGGTAAGTAGTAACAATAATTAGTGAGCTGTATCTGTAAGCATTAGTTCTGAGCAATGGCTGTATTTTTTTATAAAAAATGTTTGGTAACGTCGTTTATGTGTAATCATAATGTGTAAAATAACTGCTAAATGTTCAACGCTTTTAAATGTTACTTAATAGAAAGTGTTGAAAAATTAGCATTAAAAAAAATAGATACAACTACGTTTTAATGCTCCACGCCAATACACGTGTAAACTTTCATAAAATTTGGTGTTAATTTGAAGCACTGCCTCAAATGATAAGTAAAGCATGATTTTTAAAATATCATAAAAGAAATATATTTTCATTAGGTAATTGTCGTTATGCAAATTTGCGTAAGCAAGGAAGTCATCTATTTCCTACGCATTTTTGGGTGTACATAATATGTTTTCAACACCAACCGGAATCTTAGCAAATCAACACAAGTCACATTCTGTTCGCTTATCCATTTATAATATTTGATTGTTTTTACTCACTAAATAATTATTTCGATTCAATCAAGTTGTAACACGTGAAATGTCTTAGGTTAACTTAATCGGATATCATTTATATTGTTAAATGATAGGTTAATTGCCTAAGCCTAATCACGAGTTTGAGTTCATTAGATTTAGTGTTATATTACTTTATTCTTCAAGTCATATATATATATATATATATATACATACATATATATACATACATATATATACATACATATATATACATATATATATATATATATAATGAGAATGATAAGAAGAAACCACAAACACACATTTCAGATGCACCTACAAACATGCATGCATCTCCTTTTAAAATTCTCCTTCCCATTTAAAATGTGTGGCTAGAAATCCTTCTTATTTTTTTTATTATACTATTTTCTTCTCACTTGATCCCTTCCCTATATATATATATATATACAAAATTTAATTACATAATTATGCAAAACACAATCAATAATATATATCTATTTATTGTTTTATATGGTATGTGAGCTTTAGATAAGATTCATTAACAAAATTTGCTATCCTTCAACTACTTACTGTTGATCAAAAGGGGGCTTTATTATTTTCGCTTTATCGTTTTTGTTTTGCGTATTCAATGCATTTACACTAAATCATAGCCGTCAAAACACAAAAAATATGTTGGGTTTCCTTCGACCAACCATTTTTTTCTTTCTCATCTAATTGTTTTTTTGTCGAAG
>BQNB010017391.1:14121-24292 GCA_026074375.1 Tanacetum coccineum | reverse complement strand
ATGTCTTTTAAGAACAGCTCAAGACCGAGAAACGTTAATTTTCTCGTTGGGAGGATAAGTTATAAACCTTCCTTTATTTGAAGTTCGGGTTATGTACTGACATTTGCACATAAGCCATTTAGAAAATTAGAAATGACATGTTTTGAAACTATTTGAAAAACTCTCGCTCGAACTTCATTTACACACCCGTGTCAATGTTAATCGACATTTCTAAGCACGAAAATATTATCGATTCCAAGAGACATGTCGAGAAGAATCTTTTTGGAAATTTTCTATTTTTCTGATTTTGAATCTATATATATATATATATATATATATATATACCTGTTGTCCTCAGCATTGCTATATGATGGTGGAATAGTAATTCCAACTCTTGTTGTGATGTAGCTGTCTTGACTGCTAGAGGAACAACTTTTGGAACCAACTTTGAACTTGACGGTTCATTGCTGTGGTCTTGAATTCCGAGTTCTGAACGGTTATGATCAGAAGTCATTTGATGAAGAACGAGGCCTGAACTGATGTGAACAGTAACGTCATTGCATGATGAAGAATCGAGGCTATGATCTGTGCGATCAAACGTCATTACCTAATATATTCATCTTTTGTGTAACCATTCTGGCACAGGTTTTCTGGATATCAGTAATTTCAGCAACCACACTCTGAGATTTTCCTGCTTTTCATTGTATAGTGCATCTGCATTTAGGTCAATTCTTTGTTTCTTTTGACCATTGAATGACGTACCTACACTTAAACCCATAGTTTGTTTGCATGCATAAATATGAGATATCTACATTTGAACCATGCGTGGTTCACAGTCAACCTGCCTGTGCAAGAAGTTGAGTAACTTCCTATAGGAATCCACCTAAGACAACAATACTAAAGATTCCTACCCTTAGGTTTCCACACTGAGAAAGATCTTAAGGATTCATTGTTTTCTCAGGGAACAGTGGTTAGTCTTTTTTGTTTGAGAACCTATGGTCCTGTAGGGATCTGTCTTCTGGTTTCTAGATTCACTTGACTTTTCTACGGGCATATATCTCTTGTTGTCTTATGGGATTTTGTCATCCTTATTCCTGCAGAGTGCACGAGGATTAACCTAAGAGGTATTCTAAGAAGCATTCATCATGATTTGCACATAAAGGCACTTTTGCATAAGGACTTGAAGTCATGTACTCAAGAAAGGATTTTGTTTCCTATGTACCTCCCTAAAGTGAACATCTTAGTTAGGGAAACCCGACTACTCATTGATGCTTGCCAATTCCCCGAGTTTTGGTTTGTCAACCAATAGCAGTGTTAGGTAAATCTAGCAGGATCAATGCATACTAGTTTTTCCATTCACACATCTTTGGTCTTTCTGAAGGTTGTTGCACTTTTCTAGCTTTCTCTAGTTAGTTGAGTTATGAACCATTGTCATTTGATCCTAACAAATTCTTTAGATTGACTTAAATTACACATGCATTGGGTTATTCCAAGGGTCCAGGTGCAACCACATTGGTGTTTCGAACTATCTTTTGTTTTCTAATCTGAGGCAAATTATGTTGAGTGACTTGTATATAAAAAACAAACACATCTGACACATTAGTTTTATTTAACCGATTGTTTCCGTTTGAAAAACGTTCTTCATTTAGGAGAATTTGAAAAAGGAGTCAGTATTCCTAAAACTGAAATGGTTTGGATTCGTTGACATTTGTGGTTCAGAACAACAGATGAGTTTAACCAAACTGAGTTTCCACAGACTTCCTGTTACAATTCTCAATGGAGTTTTCTTTAACTTACTTAAGCTATGTCTTATCTTCGCATTTGAGCTTTAAGATCTTGTATTTCATGATATTGTTCACAGTTCTTTTTCGAAATACATTTGAGAGCATTTCTTGCAAACTGGGTTGTTTTTCATCTGTTCTTTACAATGTTGTAAAGAAAGTTTAAGAGAAATCGAGTGTTTTTCAAGTTTAGCATAACTCTTTAAAAGCTTATTATGAACTTCGTTATTAACAGATTTAGTTTGTTTTGACAGCTTTTGTGCAAGACATTCACATTCTTGGACTTTTTAATGAAGAAACATATCATTGCAATTCAGTATGAGCATTTAATTCAGACATAGAATGCAAATATGAACATATAACATCTTTAGACACACACTCTTCGATAAGTAGATCATACATATTTGAAAAATCAGCCTTTTCAGATTCAAGTTCGTCAACCTCGTTTTCAAGGGATTTAACGTACTCAAAATCTTCATGCATTTCTGTTTTAAGTTCGTGTTCAAATCGAAAACTGTCATTTTGTGACTTTATTGAAAGAGGCATGAGTAAGGTTTTTATCAAAAGTTCCATATCATAGAGGCAGAAGCTTTGGCACGCGAAACAACTACTATATGTTTACGCCAAGTTAGATCAACAATACTATAAATTTGATTGATGTTTAAATGTCATGTCATTAAAAACTTGTCCTACTTTACTAATGGATTTCTGAAACGGGTAGAAATGCCCCACGTTTTAGCAATGTTTGGTTTTGTTCTAACAAACGGTTATTTTCCTCTCCACATTGTATTCCTTACTTCCTTTCCCGCGCTCAACTGATAAAGATACTTCCAGTTAGGGAAGCTTGAAAATTTCATAAAGACTTATTTTTTTTTTGTGTAATCATATGGTTTTAACATAATCTTTAATCATTTTGATCTACCTCGTAATATCAAGAGTCATAGTCTCTTCCCTATCAAGGGGCAAAATCTGTTTTGTAGGATCAGAAGCTAACATATGGGATCCATACAAAAGGGGCTTTTCAGATTGAGCTTTTTTGAGGTACCTTGGATTAGCAAAGGATAGTTACCATATTAAATGGTCCGAACATTTAGGTGCTAACATTGAATGGTCTGTACTGACTGATTACGAGTATAAACAATTTGTTTCAACATACTTTAACTGTTTGTTCCAATCAATCATCATGTCAATAATCTATTTCTTCTTGCCTTAAACCTTTAAATCCGAAAAGGACCTTTGTGTTCTCATTGATATAACCCTTCTAGTTTGTTACCTTGTTAAAAAGACTCTTTTTGCACTAAATCATCGTGTTTTCTGATTGAGAAACTTGAAATTCATAGGCATATAGTTTTCAACCTTCTTTAATTTCAATGTCCATTTAGAGCTAATAGTCCTAAGTTTCATTTAAACTTTGTTTGAAGAATTTACATAATCAAATCGTCCGGTCATTAAAGCTTTGAACTTCTCCAACTCATTGCTGAGTGTTCTGAAAGTCACTCAGACTACTAAAAAATCCCGACAACTAATAGCATCCCCCAAAGCACTATTGGTTTCATCAAGGTTAGTTTTTCACTTTTCCAATTCTTGAGTCAATGATACGTTTGCTTTCTTTAATTGCTTTAAAATCGTTTTGTTTTCCTCCCGTACCAGAAGTTAATTATAAATTAAATTAGCAAGCCGCATCACGTTCTCATCATACATTCTGCAGCATTTTTCTCAGAATGTTGTCTTTCATTGGCAAACACATTATTTTCATCATTGTTTTGTACCTGTTCCAATGGCGTATCAGTAGAACTTGATTCTGCAGGTAAGACTTCCTGAATTTTTTCCATGAAACCGTAATGTGCTTTCCAATTCCTTTCATATCAAATACACTTCATCTGATACAAATCCCACTACTTGTTTCATCTCCTGAAGCATGTAACTATGATTGAACCTCTTGAAACCTTGCACTGTTTGAACTGCAACTGTCTTTCACTCAACTTTTTTCAACGTCAACTTAAGCTCTTGCTTCATGACTTGGTCATATCACTATACATTGCACAATTGAGTTCATGTTATGGATGATTGTTTACCTTGAATGTATGAGCGTGTCCTTTTAGTTTAATCTCTAAAGTTTTTTTCTTACTTCTCGATCGCAATGAAAAAGATCTTGAAAAATATCGAGAGGCTTTAACAAGTCAGAGTTAATGAACCTTTCAAACTGCCCTTTGATCGCACTTAGAGCGGATTTGGAATCCATCTCGTTAAGTGTTTCTGCATTGAGAGGTGTTTCTAAGTTATTCATGTGTTGAGATAACTGAAACTTGAAGGTTCTGACACCAATCTACAAAGAGTTTTGTGGCAAAAGCTTGTTTTATATAATGGACAACTGAGAAAGTCTGTCTTCGAGAATTTGAAGTGTTGATTTAAGTCATTCAATTTGTTCAAGGAAGTTTTGCTTTGAAAAATCATTGCTTGCATCTGTAGTTATTTCTGTATCTCTAGTTCCGTCTAAAACAGAACCCGAAGATAAGTAACCTTTGTTCCCATTTAACATGAATTATGAAAGTGTTGAAATTTGTGGATCTTAAGTGTATATGATGTGATGAAGTTGTGGTCTTGTATGCAATTCACGTTCACGGGATTTTACACGTCTATGATTAAAACCGATAAATGAATTAACGGGATTTTACAAAATCAATAGACAAACCGTGAATGAATAATCGTGTCAGATTGTTATTCTTTTGATTAGACAATGATTGTTTGTTAAGTCCAAAATGAAGTTCTCAGTCCTTGAGGTTTGTTGTCTAAGGAAGTCCAATTAACAGCAAGTCACAACAAGAAACCAATTGTCAAATACTATCTCAACCAATAATGTTTGGGGCAGAAAAGGAAAAGTTGTCCGAAACGTCGTTTTACATCAAAATGCTTTAGAGTCCGAGTCGTGAAAATGTATTTTAGCGGGTCGTTTTTTCGGGTCAGATTTAGGAAAAATCTAAAATAAAAGTCAACAAGGCGAAATTTTAAAGTTTGATCAAATTATGTTATAACAAATAACTAGGCGTAAAATATACTAACTAAAATTGAAATTACAACTAATAAGATTGTCTATCACTTTTATTCGTGTCTAGATGTCTTAATCTTGATAACGGGTCAAAATGGGTAATTTTCATTAAAATTTCATATTAGTCGGAATGGGTTAAAATGGAATAAATCTTAAGGCATAACACTTAGTGGGTAAAAGTGAGTAAGTTTGCCGCACAAATGGATTCTACAATACAAGATTGCATGCATGTCGGAATATATATTTTTTATACTTATGCAAAATATGCATTTTCTTATAATTATATTTTCTTATACGCGGACCACTATGACTATAGGTCGCGGTTGAGATCGTTGTTGTCATTCTTCTTCCTTTGTTGACTTTCTCGGTCAATACTTATATTTTAGGTGAGTTTCTCACATTCCCTTTTTTACATATTTAAATGTTTTGGGGTGGAAAGCATGATGTTTCGTTTGTTATGCAATTACTTGTAAGTAACTAATCTTTTGAGCATATTTGAACATGAACTTGTTTTGAACGTATGGAACTTGATTTGAACTTGTTGAACTTTAGAAACGTGATGAACTTTGAACTTTGAACTTGATATGTATGTTGTTCGATGCTTGAAACCCGCCACTACTTTTAACTCATTGTCTCCCTCATCGGGATTGAGACGTTAGTACTTATGGATAGCGCTATTAGGAGATTAGCCCCTCCCCACTCCCCGCACAAGGGTACATAGTACTAAGTGTTTGTGCCACACTATACAACTAGAACTTGATTGGATGTTTGGAACGGTTAGGCTGAATACGTTTAAGTAGTGTCTCACATGAACACTATAGCATAAATATATGTTGAATTGATTTGTGTTACTATTGTTAGGAATGCGAAAAGTATCGGTCACTTCCAATATAGTTAGTCATAACTCGTAGTTTAATCAAATGTAATGTTAGTAAGCTAACCGGGCCAAAGACAGATGAAAAGTCTATGACTTAAGCCCATGGCCTGTTACATATGATAGTATTTATACCCTCTCCACACATGAAGAGGGTGTTGGTTGGTTTATTTGTCACACATAATCTAATCTTTCTTTCTTGGTAACTTTGTCTCATTAGAACCTTCCTCCCATCCACTTTCTCTCTCTATAATTTCTTCATTTTTATTTGGTGTTATAGATTACTAGTATTCTACAATTGGTATCAGAGCCATGGAGTGATTTGTTAAGTTTTTGTGTTTTGTTTCTTATTCGTTTCCATTAAACCGTACTTTTTCTTCTTATTTTTTTGTTTTCGAAGCTTTTTTATACACTAAAAGATCATTTACCTTGGTAAATCTGATCTAGTATCTTTAGGATATAGGTGTACAAGCTTTAAATCAAGAAAAACATCATCTTTCTGCATTTTTGTGTTCGAAAAAGCTTTAGAAAGTACAATTCTTGATTTCAAAATTTTTGGCTTAAAATCTATAAAGTTTGCATTTTTAAGGTACCTATAGGCTTAGTAATACTAGTTGTACAAGAATGTTTAGGTAAAAACAATCAAAAGTGAGTCTTTATGTGTTTTGAAAAATCTGAGTTTCGTTTTGTTGAAGGTGAGTTAGCAATTTCTTTGGTGACGGCGAATTAGCAATTGATTGTCGTAGGCGAATTAGCAATTGTTTATTGAAGGCGATTTAACAATTGCAGTAAAAGGCGAATTAGCAAATTTTCATTGCAAGGCGATTTATCACACACTTAGTACAAGGCGATTTATTAAATTTCCTTTGCAAGGAGATTTAGCAATTTACCAAGCCAAGGCAATTTATCAATTTCCTTTACAAGGTGATTTAGTAATTTACCAAGCCAAGGTGATTTATCAATTTCCTTACAAGGTGATTTAACAACTTTCAAAAGGAAAATTAATTCACTTGACCACTCAAATTTGCTAAAGTAAATTATATGGTTTATCTCTTTGATTTGTAAAATCCCGTGAAACATTCAATTGTCTTCCCGGTTTTATCAAGAGTTGCAAAATACCGTACAGTTTCAAGACTTACAACACTCAAAAGACAACTCACTAAAAACACAATTACTTTCAATCACCGTTCGATCCACAAGTAATCTTATAACATCAAATCAACATGGATTCAATGATTCCACTTGGACAAAATAATACTCTTGCAGAATACATGATACTCTCCGGTGATGACAATCGTCTACCAATGTTGGACAAGGACTTGTATGATTCGTGGAAAAGTCTAATGGAATTCTACATGCAAAATAGAGAGCACGGAAGAATGATACTTGAATCAGTTAAAAATGGTTCACTCATTTGGCCTACTGTTGAAGAGAATGGAGTGACAAGAACAAAAAAATATGTTGAATTGTCTGCTGCTGAGAAAATTCAAGCTGATTGTGATATGAAAGCTACCAATATCATTCTTCAAGGGCTACCAGCTGATATCTATTCTCTTGTGAATCATCACAGAGTTGCTAAAGATTTATGGGAGAGAGTTCTACCGATGCAAGGTACCTCTTTAACTAAGCAGGAGAGAGAGTGTAAGTTATATGATGCATTTGATAAGTTTACTCACATTAAGGGGGAAACACTTCACAAGTATTACTTGAGATTCACTCAGCTGATTAATGATATGAACATCTACAACATGAAAATAGAGCAATTTCAAGTTAATACAAAGTTCTTAAACAATCTTCCACTGGAATGGAGCAAATTTGTAACAGATGTCAAGCTAGTGAAGGATTTGCATACAACGAACTTTGATCAGCTTCATGCCTATCTTGAACAACACAAACTCCATGCAAATGAAGTCCGTCTTCTGTGTGAACGCATCAGCTCCACTTGGCAAATTTGTATAACAAAATCAGCAGATGACACCACATCACTTCAACACTTATCAGTCTTCATACAACAATCCTCAACTTCAACAATAGTTTTCACCATCTCAGTTTGGATCAATTCATCCCAATCAACATTACTTATCTACTTATCCATCACAACCTCAATTCAATCATCTGTTCCATCATCATATCCATATCAGTCTCAAATGAATCATCAAACCTCATCTGTTCCACAAATTGCTTATCAATCACCTAAAGTTACTACATAACCAATGACTGAGTCACCTCTTATGGACTCAAGTTTTGCTGTTCCTCTATTCTCTCTAGAAGATGATCCAATTGCTTGTCTCAACAAGGCAATAGCTTTTCTAACAGTCCTATCTTCTTCAAGGTTCCTCTCAACCAATAATCAACTTAGAACTTCCTCGAATCTAAGAAACCAAGCCACTATTTAAGATGGCAGAGTCAAAGTGTAACAAGTACACGGGAGACAAGGTCAAAGTTATTCTGGTACTGGGTATAAGAGTAATGCTCCTAGCTCTGGGGGAAACAATGCAAGCGGACATGCAAGGGTTGTTAAATGCTATAACTGTCAAGGTGAAGCGCATATGGCTAGACAATGCACTCAGCCAAAGCGACCAAGGAATGCAACATGGTATAAGGAGAAAGCAATGTTAGCTGAAGCTCAGGAAGCTAGAAAATTTTTAGATGAAGAGCAACTCGCATTTCTTACAGATCCAAGGGTTCCAGATGGTCAAGCTTTTCAGATAATTATTTAAAACAATGCTGCTTTTCAGACTGAGGATCTTGATACTTATGATTCTGACTGTAATGATATCTTGAATGCACAAGCAGTTCTCATGGAAAACATTTCCAACTATGGTTCTGACGTCATATCAAAGGTACCTCATTCTAAAACCTATCTTAATGATGTGGTAAATCAAGGTGTGCAGGCAATGCAGGATTTTGAACAACCATCAGCTGTGGATTTTACAGATAATGAGATACATAATGATAGCATTATCATTCTGTACTTTTAATATTTAGAAGAAACACAACAGGCAAATATTCAAGATACTCATTTGCAGGCACAACAAGTTTCAATGAGTTTATTTATTTATTCTGTGATAGAACAAATTTCGGAACCAAATGATTAATCATATTAATTAATTGGGAAAAAGCTAACAAGAACAGAAATAATTAAATCAATTACCGCTGAGGGTTAGAGAGATATAAAGAACGAATCAAAACTTTTGAACAACGTCTTAATATTGATTTAAGCAGTCGAGAAAAAATGATTGATTCTCAAATGGATGATATGATTAGGGAGAAGCTTGTACTGAAAGAACAAGTTGACTAACTTGAGCAAAATCTTTCAAAACAAATAAAAGAAAAGGAATGTGTAGAATACAAGTAATCTTTGATATATGAACCAAGAACTAGAGAGAGAAAGTGGGAGGAAGGATATATTTTCTAGTGAGAGAAAGTAGAGAACATGAAATGCATTAAGTAAAATAAGACATACAACTAACCAACCACCTCTTCAAGGCATAGAGATGTGTATTTATAGTCCAAGGGTGGCTGGCCATGGACCTTGTAAGGCTTTCCATGGGCCTTTGGGCTATATTAGCTTATAAACTAAACATTGACTAACTACGGGCTTAGCTAATGACTGTTATTTATGGAAGCAACCGACACTTTTGTGTTCCTAACAATCTCCCCCTAAGGGAGGTCGTTCCATTTTACAAAAACTTAAACCTAGCATACTATGCTTTATCATTAGTCTTGAGCTCATTTAACTTCATTCATTAACTTGTGATTTGATGTTGTGATCATAGACTTTAGGTCTTGAGCTTGTTCCTTATCTTGTCTTGAGTGTGATCATGAACACCTTGAGATCATCAACCAAGCATAATCTCGTTTCGCCATCTTGTAAACTTTGCCCTCTTGTGAACTTGTGACTTCTGGACCGACATGCTCATACCTTTCTTGATTGTTGACTTGAAAAGCTTTAATGTTGCATCTTTCTTGAAATTCTTTAACTTTAACACTTCGTCACTTCGAGAAAGACGTTCGGTATCAGAGTGACGAAAACTTCTTTGAAATTCTTTGACTTTAATACTTCGTCACTTCAAGAAAGACGTACGATATCAGAGTAGCAGAAGTCTTGAAACATGTACTTGAGCTTTCATTATGTCTTTATGGTTGTCGGTCGGGTATGAGCATGTGGTTATGAATCTTGTGAGTCAGCTGGAACCAGGTACCTTCACCTCCATCTTTAAGTATCCTGCATTAAAACAGATAGCAATAAAGCGGGGGGACGAATATGGCTTTGTCATTTGCTCGTGTTTGGTTAGAGTAACCATCTAATCCGTGAGGATCGACCTGTGATTAGGTAGATTCAATTTAAGAAGAATCTCCTTGATAGGATTTCCAGCTAAGGTATAGAATCTTTCTAACACATTTGCATTAGATTCATCAAACTCAGCATGTTCTTATTACCAGAATGTCTCAAAGCAGACAGCACGGTAAGAGTGAACCAGTGAGTTG
>BQNB010017390.1:59227-70018 GCA_026074375.1 Tanacetum coccineum | reverse complement strand
TTTAAAAGTTTCAAGTGTATATATATATGTGACATTAGGGTTTCATTTTTATTAATACATAAAACTAGTTCCTCTCCCTCCCCTCTCTCTCATTAAACCGGCGCCGCCCGGCCATATTCCGGCCACCTCTCGCCGCTGCCATCATCCACTACCTCACCACGATCCTCCAATCGACACCACATCTCACCACACTATCTCTTTTCCACCATCTTCATCACCACCTCACCACGGTAACCATATCAACATCGTCGCACCATCATCACCGATGCACCACGCCACCACTATGGTACCAAGACCCACCAAGGGTGCGGTGGGTTTGATAAAACCGAACAGGGTGCGCTTGGTTTCTTCGGTCCCCCAAAAAGGGTGCGTTGGTTTTTATGGTTTTATTAATACACCACAAGGGTGCTTTCGGGTGAAGCCACCACACCACGAGGGTGCGTCTTGGTTGGGGTTTAACAACACTTAGGCTACATTTGATTTCCACCACCGGGGTGCGTTGTGGTTTGACAGAAAACACCACAAATGGTGTTTGTTTTGGTGGTTCAGCCGAAAAGGGGTGCGTTTTGACAACCACGATACCACTAGAGTGCGTTGGGTTTTCATTCTCGCACAAGGGTGCGTATGGTTTGATATTAAACAGCCCAACGAGGCTGCGTCCGGTTTGTTATGAGACCGAAATGGGTGCGTTGGGTTTGTGGTTTCAGCCGGGTAGGGCTTGTTGGGTTGCGGGTCAGCCCACAAGGGGCTTTTGGCTGTGGAAACCAACCAGGGTGCGGCTGGTTTAACTGAACACCCAATAGGGTGCGTTCGGTATTGTCACAGCAACATAGGGGTGTTTGTTTCTGGTTATTAACACCCAACAGGGTGCGTTTGGCATAAGAAAACACCCAAAAGGGGTGTTTGGTTTGGCTGCTAGCGCCAACAAGGGTGTTTGGTTTGTGCAGAAACTCCATAAGGGAGTGTTTGGCTTTGCAGATTGCACCAAGGGGTGCGTTTGGGTTAAGAGAAAGATCACAATAGCGTGTTTGGGTGAGCAGAAACAATCTTTAAGGATGTGTCTTGATTTATATAAATCGAATAATAAATATATCATAAGTTTTTATAAATATTAAACCGGATTAAATGGTGGTTATTGGTTAAATAAATGTATCATATATTACTTAATCTCGCCTAATAACACACGAGTAAATTTCAACATGGTTTGATACAAAAAGGGTTAAGTTATATAAATTTAAGACTTGTTAATTTGTAATATATCAATAACCGGATAAACAAACGGAAACTGTACTTTTACAAATGGGGTAACTATTTTGGCAAACCGTCGAGGAAACAATATATTAAATTATAAAATAATCTTATATTTTATAATTACCAACTAGAAAATAACATCATAACTATTGTAAGAGTTTTAAAAACGTCGTTTAACATAATTTGCAGATCCAAAACGTGTGTTCTTTTTATAAAGAAACTTTCTATTAAATCATTTGGGGATATCCGGGAACGTGTCGAATTATTTAGTTTTATTTATTTTTATCACCTTCCTTATATAATACTTGGGAAGTATTATATAATTAAACCATTTTATGTTAAATTGTCACCTTTTGGATATAAAACATGTCACATATTATATACTATTCGAGTTATTCTTTGGGTTGAGTATCTTGTCATATGATTCACAGTGTGAGCTATATAGGTCATTTTTCAATTAGTAATATATCCGGAATATATTACACACCTTACGTTTACCTTTAAGTTAATTATTTAACCAACCACCAAACTATTACAACCTTAAATCTAAATCTTTTATCAACGTGTCGCGTTGACTTAATCATTCATCGGAAAACCCAAACGCATTACTCTAGGCTAGTGAGGCTTAGCCGTTAAGACTAGTTGCAACTTCTTGGTCGAGCCGTTTCAGTTCCCGTTTCGTCTTGTACTCAATGTGTACATTCCCGCCAATCGTTCTTCATCATCGATGTGAGTTTATAGCCCCTCTTTCACTTGTTTTACATTTACTTTACAAATCTCGGGGGAGAATACATGCTCAATACAACTTGTTTACATATTCGTTTACAATATCTTTTACATACTATTCTACATACTTGGTTTACATACTTGATTTTTGCAATTCATTACAAACACATTTACATGATTGATTTCAAATCGGTTTACATACTTATTTGCATAGCTCGCTATGGGATATATTATTTGACTTTATTTTGGTCACAAATGCATACTTTACATTTGAAATGATTTTCGAATTACGATTTGTAGTGGCGCCTGCGGGGCCAACAAGCACTACATGCCCGGGTGTTGCAGATGGAACACCCACGATGGGAACACATTATTTGTATCACTGCTCGAATCGGGCACATACAACAAGTCTACGTCACAGCGTCATGAACTGTAAATCACTTGGAGGGTGAGCGCGAATGTTATGAAATAGATTTATTTGGGATTGATAATCCCCGTTCGAGTGATTAGCTATCACTTAGCAAACGAACGTTATAGCATGTTGTCTGCGCGTATGTTATGAAATAGATCTATTCGGGATTGACAATCCCCGTTCGGGTGATTAGCTATCACCAGGTAAACGAACGTTATAACATGTCGGATCATTGTTGGGGACTACAGGGCCCCCCGACACATACATACTTGGAACATTTTGGTGACATTACATCTGTCATGCATTACTTATAAACATCTTTGGGATAAGATTGGTACTTTTGGTAACATAAAATGGGTCGTGCATATTTTATATAAACTCTTTTGGTTCTACATTTTACTTTACACTTTTGTCTATTATTATAAGGATTTGAAATGGTCATGCCCACCTATTATAAAAAAAATCTTTTGGATTCCAACCATTTTACATTTATACTTACAAAACTCTACGACTCACCAACTTTAATGTTGACACTTTAAGCATGTTTTTCTCAGGTAAATTAGATGCATGATTATTTGATGTGCCATTGATCTTTACATCAATTTCATGTGATGCAATTATGGGACAACATATTTTGATTTCAGAAAATCAACGAGATTGTTTTAAACAAACCGACACATTTTAGAGGTCGTTCTCTGTTCTGCTATAGTATTATGAAGTAACGCACCCTGTACAATTCCGCTGCATCCATTTTTGGGGTGTTACATAAATGAACTTAGCAAACTTCGTGATCAAGCTTACGAGAATTCCGCTAATCTACAAGAGAAGACAAAGAAGCTACACGATCCAAGAAAAAAACCAATCTTAATGTTGGTGAACAATCTAGCTTTCAACTCCCGATTAAAGATTTTCTCCGGAAAGCTCAAGTCCCGTTGGTCCGGACCTTTCACAATCACCGAAGTTTATCCTTATGGCACTGCCAAGTTGTCTCATGCCGATGGTTCTAATTTCAAAGTCAACTGCCACCGTCTTAAGCACTACTATGGAGGGGATACACCACCATTGGTTATCCCAGACCTCCAGACTTTCCCTAAGGACAACTAAATTCAGGGATCGAGTCGAGCTTGCGACTCGGTGATAAAAAACAAGCCGCTTCGTGGGAGTTCACCCCATGCTTATCATCTCTATTTTCTTATCTAACGTGTTGTGTTGAGAGAGGCTTGTACTCTCTCCGATTTCTCGATGTTTGTTGCTTGTTTATTGTGATTTTTGTAGGATCGACCCAACAAATTCTTTGAAGCCTCTCGTGTCCGGTTGATTTGTCCCGTTCTACTCGAGCTTCTCATCCTTTGTGAGAAATTAGTTTGGGGAGATCTATATCCTTTCATCTTATCGATTAACGTTTATCTTTGCATACTTCATAAACGGCTTAGATTTACGTAGAGACCCGACTTTAAACATTGAGGACAATGTTTCGTTTTAGTTTGGGGAAGGGAATCTATCGATTTGATGTTGCTTGCTTATTGTTTTGTTCTCACGTACCCGTTTTCCCTCAAAAATAGCAAAAAAAAATTTAAAATTTTTCAGTCTTGTTTAATCTAAAAAAAAAAATTAAAAAAAAATGTTAAGACAAAAATGTAGGTTTTCCGTTGGTAAGAATAAGAAGTAATTTTTGACCCGATCAAACGTGTAGAGTTTTAGCTTTCTCCCTTAGCAATTAATGATGATAGTTTGTGCTAGTCTCACGTAGACTTTAAACATGCTAGACTTGAATCGTTAGTAAATGAAAACTTGTGCTAATCTCAAGTAGATTTTAAATATGCCGAGTTGGATTTTATATAGGCTAAGTATTTGCAAATTTCTTTTGTGAAGAATAAGAAATGATAGTGTTATTTATAAGTCATGACATTAAACATAGAATAGTTGGTTTTCTTTCAAGCTCATAAGTGTTAATTGTGGCTTTTTCTCCCATTAGCTTGTTTCACCGTTATATAAATGTTTAATAAATAGAGTTGTATGGTTTTTTGGTTAATAATTAGCTAATAGAAGTTTTCTTTAGTTCCTTTGTGATTAAGATGAGTACACATCAGGAATACTTAATTTTTCATATTATATGTATCATATTAATAAATATTTTGCTTATTCCTTAAAGAGCCTTAGGGTATATGGGATAAGTAGAATTCAATAAAAATCCGAGACTGATAAAAGTTTGCTTCATCTTGCCAGCTCACAACCGATGTTACAGCCTCCTAAAAGGTCGAGGAAGTTACCAAAGTTGAAATATGTTTGCTACATCTTGTCGGAGGCGTGGCCGATGTTGTAGCCTTCTAAAGGACTAAGGTATAATAATGTTGCTTAATTTTTGTCTTACTTTGTGCCTTAAAGAGCCTAAGGGTATATGGTGCAAATAAGATTGGTCCATTCATGTCTTAAAGAGCCTTAGGGTAATATACATGAATGGTAAACCTATGCTTAAGTGAGCCTAATAAAACAAATATTGTTGACACGATTGACTTTAATCTTGATAACATTAGATCTTTTGAAAAGGCCTAGGAGCTAATTATTGCGTTCTACCATTTACCTTTAATTTTGAGGAATTAAATAAGTATCGAAACAATCTTAAAGAGCCACGGGTATATGCTTAGTAAAATCTTGAGATACAAAAGTAGGAATTTTGCGGAGGAAAGTAAGTACAACAATTAGAAGTTATGAGTAGTGTATTAGTGTCATGACTTGTAATTAACAATGATCTTGTTTTTAACTTAGCATGGGTGATAACGTTTATCTTTAGACACTTAATTGTGATTTTTGTTCTATGATCCTAAAAGTTACAATGCGGTAATGAAAACAATAACAAAGTCAACAACAAATAAAATGTATTAGGTAGTTAATTAATATCAAGAAAATCATAAAAAAGAAAAATAATCTTTAAAAATGGGAAATCGGGTGTTTTATAACTTGTGATCTCTTAATTCTCTCAACAAAAATCTTTGCTACTTTTCAAAGGTTTAGTTTGGGGAAGTTTCGAGTTATTTGGTTATAAGGCATGTGATATTGCGTGAGGACACACAATCGTTTAGTTTGGGGAATTTTGATAAGTGTAGAATACACATATTCGTTTGTACCTAAAATAACCCAATTAAACCCAAAACAGACAAAAAATGGCAAAAATATGCTTGTATTTGTGTTTTGTGTGTGCAGGTACGGATAAATCAAAAATCACAAAAAACAGTCAAAAACAAGCAAACACGGACACGATAATCAGAAGAATACAAAAAGAAGCCAAAGATTCAAAGCCGAAGCCAGGACATGTCAAGCCTCAGTCAAAACCATTCAAACATTGGTCAATAAAAGTCAACAAAGCCTATTTCCTCTTATTATAAAACAGGGCCAAAATTGCAAATTCCCAAACTGCTTTATAACTAAAAAGAGAGGAAAGAAAGAGAAGGACCAAATGTGCAAACTCCTCAAAGTATAACAGTTTATAACTGTAAAAAAAAGGGCGCAAACCCTTTTACTATTCATCCATCGTCCCCGTTTTTACCTTGGGTCAAAATCAAAGGGTTTTTTGGAATTGATGGGCAAGGAAGTCTATTCAAGTGCTCTATAACCAAATGGCAGGGATAGTTCAGTCAAATCAAGAGCAAACATTGGTCCACTCAAGCATAGAGCACACACGGCTATGAAAGAAGCACAAATTCATATGGGTTTTTGTACTAAATCACTCACAAAAGAAACACAATGTCACATCAAAGGAATGCCAGCCTGGCAATCCTCAGATGTCCACAAATCAATCCAACGGCTATGAATAAATTCCCAATGATTGAAGAATCCAACGGGCTTGATTAAGAGGAGCGTGGGCAAGGCAAGAGGGTCTGGAAGCTTCTCTACAGGCTATAAATAGCACTCACTCCTCACACACATAAGGGAGTATCTAGTTTTTTTTCTTATTTAGAGTTAAGCTAAAGCTCAATAAGCCCTTATAAGCTCTAATAAGCTCTCAAGAGTCTATAAGCTCTTGATTTGAGCTTAACCAATCTGAAACTCAGTTGAATTAAATCTCTTTTAAGCTCTCTTGTTTACTAAATAAGCTCTTATTTTACCTAAAATTGTTAAGCTAAAAAGCCATAAGCTACTCATAAGCTCTTTCAGTCTATAAGCTGAAATAGAGCTTATTTTAATTTAGTATTAATCTTACCTAAACCCTAAACCAGTTTAACTTACATTTATAATGGATCTTATTGGAATTAAGCTTTTGGAAGGGGAGCTTAAAATGGATGAGCTCCCAAGGACTTAAACTAGCTTATTCACATGAATAAGCTAGAGCTTGTAGCTGCTCTTAATTGAGTCCTTTTGTTTAGCTAAAGGTTCAAGTAAGTTTCTCTTTTCATTTCTCTCTAATTTTAGTTTAAAAGTGCTTGGTTATAGCTTAAATGTTTATTATTGCTTATGTGCTTATCCTCTTGCTTATTAGTACTTATTTGTGTCTTGTTTAGCTTAATAATCATAGTTACTTGTCTGTTTTTAACTTTCTTAGTTTGAATCATAGTTTTTCAGTAAATTGCCTTAAAAACCTCTAAAAAACCAAAAATATAGTAAAATAGCTTAAGTCTTAGATTATAGCTTAATATAGTTGTTGATTCATGTTTGTTAGGGTAGATTTAAGCTAGTTTTTATCTGGTAGTTAATACTTATTAATTAGATTTGCATTTCAAAGCTTTACTCAAACCTGTCATCACTTTAAAGGGGTGTTTGGAATAAGCTTCTTTGACCACAAATAGTCAAAGAGAGTTTTAGATTTTCATTAAGTCAGCTTAAATTTCATTTAAAATTAATAGTTTAAGAGTTTTCATAAGTTAGATTTTGAAAATGAAAAGATTAGAGCTTAATTTCATAATGTCAGCACCAGGGGAGTTTTTAGCTTAGTTTTGATAGCTTAAGTTTGATCTTTGCTCTTTGAGCTTTTGCTAGTGAATTTAGTGTGTTCATACACACTCAATAAGTGTAAGTAGTGCAGGTTTACCCCCTTAGGTAACCTACACTATAGCTTTGCACTTGTGCAAAGTGCATCAGCAGTACTAAGTTACTTAGTACTGCTGATACTTAAGCCCCAAATTAAGCCAGCAAAGTTAGGGTTTAATAGCTTATCTTTTAGTATTCTCTAGTCTAGTTATAGCTTAATATAGATTAAGACTGAAATTTCATTTTCTAGCTTATTTACATAGTTTAATATAGCTGTCAAAAGTCACAACACTCATAAAACACCAAAAACAGTACTTAGGAATTTTAGGATCTTAATTTGTTAATTTTAGCTTTTAATCCTAGTTTTTATAGCTTAAATATATAGATTATAAGTAGTTTTATAAGTCCTTAAAATCTTAGAGTCTAGTTTAGCTTTTTAAGCTTTTAAGCTCATTTGGTCTTTGTGCTATTTGGCTTAACTTCTGAGTTTGCTTGTTTCATGATCATTTTCAGTAGCTTAAAAGATTTCCTAGCTCTATTTTCTTTTCTGAATTAGATTAAGCTCATCATAAGCTTTCTAGAACACTTTTTGCTTTTCCATTTGAGCTTAATTTGAGTAGGTTATAGCTTATTAAGTGAAGTTAAGCCCAAAAGCCCTCTCACTGTGACAGCAGCTTAAATAAGCTGTTTTAGAGCTTATAAGTTAGTTTTAGCTTATGTTTCCTTTATTAAAGTAGCTTATTTTAGTGTTCTTATTAATTCCTAGTATTTACTTTTTCATAAAAGTCAAAAAAATAAAAAAAGTGCAAAAAGGGGTTGCCCACACTCGAACCCTAAACCTCTCAGTTATAAATCATACGTGTTAATTTTATAACTCATCCAGTATAACTTCCCCACACTTGATCTTTATACACGTTTTAATTTTATAAGCTATGTAAGCTGTTAAGCTTAATTCGTGGCTTATTTTATAAGCTACAACTTTGAGCTTATTTTTCCTAGGTTTGTTATAGCTTAAGCTATTTTCCGTAATTTTTCTAGAATTTTTACTTTAAGTTTAGTATTTTTAATCTTTTATTTTCTTTAAAATCTTTAAAAAATCATAAAAAATAGAAAAATAATCAGAAAAATAAAAATCTTTTTTATAAAATTTTCTTTTTATATAAAGTTTGTAGGAAATTTAGTTTCACTTTCGTAGGGTCTATTTTGCAAAAAGCCATCTTTTTAAAGAACGGGTTTCGTTCGTGTTCTCGGTTTTCAATTTTAACCCTCGTTTTAACTCCGTTTTCACTCTAGTTTTTTTAAACTTCGTTTTTAGTCAATTAGAATACATTTAAAAAGAAAAAAAATAAAAATTAGGTTTAATTTTATAGAATTTAGGTTTTTGGCCTTAGTTTAGTGTCCCGTTTTGCGTTTTGATAAAATTTTAATTGTTGTTCCTTTTTAGTAGATATAGATTAACAAAAATATCTTTGCTACATTCAAATCAGAATCCAAGCTTAAACGTGGTTTCAATTTCACTAGTCATTGGGGATAACGACCCGGGTGATCATACTTACCCGGTTTAATATACGTTTTTTATATTATATTATATATATTTTTAAGAGTGAATTTTATCAAGGGTAACTTGGTAATTTTCTTAATTACTCTTAAGGTTATATTTTATATATATTTTACGTGTATAAAACTTCTACATCAAGTTTTTGGCGCCGTTGCCGGGGACTAGTGTTTACGATTCTTACGTTTTTGTGTTTGTTGATTTGGTTTGAAGATCCTTTCACTCTCGAAAGTTTCATTTAATTCAAAATATATATATATATATATAAAATATAAAAAGTAAAAAATATTTTCCTTTTTTTTAGTATACGTAAAAGATAAAAAAAAGAAGAAAAAATCAAAAACATAAAAAAACTGTCCTTTAAAAAGAAGAAATAAAATAAACAAAGTTGGTAATCGAACACCAACATATAATATCTTCTATTGAGATATTATCATTTCAATTTCCGGTGAACTTGCAATTGTTCCCAAATCGAACAAAAGATTTAACACTTGCCATTTGTGTCTCTACGAAGTACGGCTCACATTGAAAAGAAATTTTCAAGAGCTACCGTGAAGTAGTTGATTATTTGGTTTAAGTCTCTTCCGTGTAACCGTTAAAATTCATTGTAAAAAAAAATTTAGTTTTGCTCTTTGATTGTTAGTTTTTCTTTTTATGCGCACTCGTTCGCAATCTCGAAGACGTCGTCAACAACAAACTCTTCCGGTTGTTGAAAATTTTGATTTAGAAGAACCAATTGTTGAACAAAACGTTGTTCCAATGGCCGACAATCGAACGATGGCCCAAATGTTACAAGCACCCATCGAGGGTTATGAAGATGCTATAGTTGTCCCACCGATCAATGCTAACAATTTCGAGCTTAAACAACCGTTAATCAATCTTGTGCAAAGCAATAAGTTTACGGGTAGACAAGATCCCCACAATCACCTTTGATTTTTTAACAAGGTCACTTCAACGTTTAGACATCCCGAAGTTCCGAACACTTCGGTAAAGCTTTTGCTTTTTCCTTTCTCTCTAGACGGTGAAGCCCGAGATTGGTTAGACAGGAAACTCCAGATCACTTCTCACATGGAGACCTTGTTTCAATTCATAAACCAATAACTTCCCACCTTCAAAAACCACTTACTATCGAAATGAGGATCATTACTTTTTACCAAAACCAAACAGAAGCCTTTAACGAAGCATGGGGAACGTTTTAAAGGTCTCCTTCGTCAATGTCCTCACCATGGCTTCTCGGAACTACACCAACTCGATACTTATTACAATTCTTTGAATTCCAACGATCAAGATGCCTTAGATTCTGCAGCAGGTGGCAATTTCTTAGACAAAATGCCTCAAGAAGGTTTAGCGATTATTGAAAGCAAGTCAAAAGTTCGTTACTCCAGAAGTCGTGCTAATGATTCAAGAGTGAGTACGGATGCTCCTCTTTCTAATACTTCACTTTCCAATAATTCTTTCGAAATGCAACAGATAGCCGCTTCTCTCGAGGATAAGATGACCATCAAGATGAACCAAATGATGAATCAAATGAAAGCTTTAGTTGTTACTACTCCTGCACCCGTCAAAGCAGTTGAGGAAGTTTGTGTCACTTGTGGATCAAATCAAAACTTTAACCATTGTCCGTTAACTCGAGGTGGAAACGATTTTCCCGTTTTTCATGACAACATCCAACAATTTCAACAAACTGCAGCCGTTGGTAATTTTCTCCAAAGAAACTGATATTTGCTTAATTGTATACTAAATTACCCGGGATTTTGCCTAATAAAAGCCAATAAAATGCCAAAAGAATAGAAAAAGTATGCTTTTATGTCCAATTGTGCAGGAAAGAATTGGAAAGACAAAAAGAAGCAAAAACGATCAAAAACCAACAAGAAACGGGAAAAAG
>BQNB010017390.1:1734-58775 GCA_026074375.1 Tanacetum coccineum | reverse complement strand
TCCTATTAAAAGGGACACGACTGGCACCCTTACCAAGCTCAGTACACACCCTACAAGCTCATGTCAATGTAGTTTATCCAAACTCACGTCTACAAAGTCAAAATGAACCACCAACGCTAAGCACTTGTCCAAGCCCTCAATCACAAGCATTAAATACTACTTTTGAAGCTCAAGTCCAGGATTACATGGCAATGCACACCGAAAGGATGGAAAGATTCGAGAACACCATTTTCAAGCAACGCGAGGAGATCAATGTTAGGGCTTCTCAAGGAACTCACGACTAGCAGAACCACTAAGAAAATATTAATAAGAGAAGAAGCCAAATTCCCTGTCATCAAGAACGTGAATTCTATTTCCCTGACAAAAGATGAAGAAGGAGGGGGTAATATGACGAAGGTGACACCCAACAACGCTGAGAAGCTCACCAAAACAGAAACGGAAATACCGGTAATAGAGGTCGATAAAATAAAAGAAGTTGAAAACAAGGCCGAAAACAAATCAATCAAAACATCTGAGAGCGAAGAAGCAATAGAAGCACCCGATTCTCAGCCTGTCGCATATTACCTAAAGCACAAGATCAATGAAAAGCTGATAAAAGGGCTAGTCAACAACAACAGATTCAATAACTCTCGGTCAAGAAACCAAAATGGAAAGAAAAAGGGGAAGGAGTATAAGGTATTATCTGGGGGACCTACTTATGATGCGATTCTCAAGAAAAAGATAACAAAGAAGGAGGAAATCAGAGGGAATTTTAAAATACCTTGCAGCATAAGGAACCTTAAGAACGTGAACGCCCTCGTCTATCAAGGGTCCGACATGAATGCCATGCCCTACTCCACATACATGAAACTCACCGATGAAAGGCCTGCTGAGATTGACATCAGACTCTCATTGGCTAGCCACTTGTACATTTACCCCTTAGGAATCACTGAGGATGTGTTAGTAGAGGTCGATGAACACATATACCCCGTAGATTTTGTGATCTTGGATATCAGGGAAAATGAAAATAGGCCTTTCATCTTAGGAACACCATTCTTAACAACAACCAAGGCCTTAATTAAGTTCGATACTGGCACAATAACTCTAAGGTTATGAAAGCATAAAGTAAGTTTTATAGGATACCTGATTCCTCCAATGTGACTGACAAAGGAGTAAAAAATGACATAGAACCCATAGCCCCCGCTATGACCGTAAATAGGCTAGTCCTTGAATGGGAAGAAAAGATAAAGCTCCACTTAGAAAGGGAGATGAAGTTCAACCAGGGGAGGAGCAAAAATTTCAAGGGCAAGCGTCCCACTCTTGTTGGAACCAAAGAAGGAATGGATGATGAAGAAGAAGTCACGTAAAGACGTGTGACTTCGAGTCTAGCTACAAGACTCGTTAATAAAGAAAAGCGCTTCTTGGGATGCAACCCAATTTACCTTCCCGCAATTAAGAGTGTCATGTGTGTTTTAATTCTCCATGGTTTGTTTTATTATGTTTGAATTATCTTATAATCATGCTTTATATTGTTTTTAACCTTGTCTTAATTTCAATTAAAGGTATTTTGCAAACAATAATTGTAAGGGAATTTATCCGGCTTTTGAGCCAAAATTCAAACATGTTGAATGAATTGTTTAGATTAATTCGAGTCATATGATTGAATTGTGAAATTTCAGGTTTTATGCAGCCATTTGTATAGGAATTAACTTATGGAATCAAGTGCAGGAAATTTTTCATCAAAAACAAAAATTTCGTTTTCACAGACTGTGGAGACAGCGTCATGATTAAAACGCGACACCGTCACCACGACACCTGTAAAGGGGTCACCACAACCCTGACGGCATCAAACGCCCAGGTTCAGAAAACTCAAAGTTTTTAATTATTTTTGAAAATAGAACTTGCAAAACATTTAATATATGTATTCTTCTATTATAAACCTTCAAAACCTAATGAGTTTAACAATTCTTTCATCCTATCTATCGAGTCGAACCCTAATTTCACATTGTATATTGGTAAAACGCACATTTTACGCTTGGTGTAGTTGTCTTTGTTTTTTATTACAGGTTATATTTGACGAGGAGAACCTTGGAAGTTCTTAGGAAGTTTCATTGGATGATTCTCAGAGGATGATTTAACCAGTTATCGCATGTTTCTTTTCTATTATTGAGTAAACCAAGGAAGTACTAGTTTCTTTTCCTTGTTTTCTTTTACCTTTATTAATTTTAGCGGGTGCTTCTAGAGAACATTGGGGACAATGTTCAACTAAAGTGTAGGGGGGAAATAAGCCTTAAAAACTATTCTTTCATTTGTCATTTGCTTTGTCTTTAAAATGATGAGTAATATATCGAAATATAGCATAAAAGGGTGATTTTTACCAAAATTTAATTTTTTTATGACACATACCAACGAAAACCGAGTATTACTAGCGTCTCATGGATAGGAATGTATATGACTAGCACAAAAACCCTCAAAATTATACCCCTACAATGTGAGGTTCGCCCTTAGATATTATACCTTTAGCTTGTTTGAGTTAAGGAGTGAGCAATCATGTGTGTCTATTCGGTCGTTACAGATGTGTATGCGTGGTTTCGCCGCCTTTTCTGGAATAATGGTATTGGTTACTTTAGGATTATGATAGTATACCAGTAGCATATTAAATTCTTGAACTTGTTTTTGTGATGCATCCCGAGACCGTATAGTAAGTATTATTTGCTTGATAAGAGGCATTAGGATTAACCCATGTTTTAAACCTGTAACTGTTATGATGGTCACACCGATCATATAACTATCCCACACCCTTGCTATGCACTCATCTTTAGTGCAGGATACCCCTAGTACAACCCTTCGAGCCTATCCTTTTTCATGGTTCTCATAATTTTTTGGTTAATCCGGATTATTAATGAAGAGCATTGTCACCCTTAAACCAATCGTTACACCTAAATCGCCTTAGCCTACCTTGTATGTACTCACCTTTAGTACATTATTATTTTGACCCAAGTTAATTATTGAGTACATGGTTGCTAAGTCCTTACCCTTGTAAATATTGTTTTAGGATGATTGGGATTCATGGTAGTATTCATCTTATGAAGAATTTGGGAAGAAGTAATTTATTACCCCCAATAGAGCTCAATAAGCTCCATGTTATTTTGATCCATCTCAAATCGAGTCATTAGTTAGATTGTAAACAATTGAGTATGTAAAAGTTCAAGTGTAGGGGTGTATCTATAAACCCCAAAGATATATTATATGTTTAAGCAATGGCAGAGCAAAAGTGTACAAAAAATGTATATAAAAAAGAAAAAAATGTGTACGAACTTCCATTTGCTTATGTTTAAGTTTATCATAGAGTCAAGAAAAGAAAAAGAAACTTATTGATGTAGAGTTGTGTAGCGGTTTTGTATTTTTTTGTCTGAGTCTTTGGTGCTTACGCCATCCAAACCAAGTGTATTCGTTAAATAATTAGCTAACCTTCCACTCCAAATTCACCAAAGTCACCACCAAATGTATTCTCACTCATTCCATTTTGTTAATGTTATCTTATACACCTACACCCCACAACCTTTTAAAAGAAACCTCTTAGATAGTAATGATATAATACTTGCGCCTACAGTGGGGTTGATCCCGTTACCTAGCCTATGGTAATTTATATGCTATGACAGGTAATGAGTGTTAATTTTCCGTTTCCCAACTGTTATTATTTATCTATTACACTCGAGTGAAGAGAGAATCCAAACCCCTGATGTGAGGTGCTAGTATATGTTTTCCGTGCTTTTAATTACGAGGTCTAGAAGGTTGTGTTGTAAAATGCTTTTAAAGAGTAGGTTAAATGACCCTAATATTGCTATTGTCGTCTATCTAGCGAAGGTGCCATCCTCTAGATACCGCAAGAGAAAGAATCAATCGAATTGTTTTTGGTTTCACAACAAGACTAAAAGTGTCGTGGTAATATGTTACACCCCGTAAATTTCAGGTCAATATATTTTAAACTTTTTTGATCATTATCTTTGACTTTTATACGTTACATTTAAATCTGGTAGTTTACCGGGAAGTTAACCCGCGTAAGTCTAAAAAACGTCATCGGACGCGTTTCGACTTCGGATTTTGATTAGTTTAGACATTGTATGAGTTATTTTATCATTTCTAACTGTTTTGTGGTTTACGACCACTTTTGACACTTATTTTTACGTTTTAACTTTTAATTTGCGTTTTTCGTATTTTTGACCTAACGGAACGCCGGAAACCCGAAATCTTTTCGTGTAAACTTTAGTTATCATTCATCTTGTATTTGTAAGTTAAAAATTTCTTCATATCCCCCCTTATTTAATTTTGGACTCCTAAACCAAATAAACCATAAGCTTTGAAATTAATTAAATGGCATCTTATTTTGAAAATTCCACCCATGTGTACATGTAAGATGAGAAAGTGACATATAAGCAAGTCCCCTTCATGCACAAGGAATCCCATTTGACTTATGCATGTGATACTTGATCAAATTTACACCATTTTACCAAAACCATGAACCAAGACTTGTTATACTTGAACCTTGATCCCAAAATTGAACCATATGGTCCTTGTGGTGGTGTTTTCGGCCGAACAAAGCACACACACACACTCTTGTATGTGTTGGACACTTAATACTACAAACCAAGGAACCATAGACCACCATTTTCCATATAAATACCATGTTATACACACATTAGGTCATTTATCATTTCCATAGCCTGACCAAAAAAAATTCATCTCTTTTTCTCTCTCTCTAGCCCTCAGTAACAAACTCCCCTTTTAGGGTTTCTATATCTTTGATTTCTAGCAAGATACAAGTGTACCAAGTTCATTTCTAAGGTTACCTAAGGTGGTTTGAAGTATTAGTTGGTTGATTTTCAAAAGTTTTCTCAAGATCTCAAAGTTAGGGTTTTTAACTTTATTAGCGGGTTTTCAAGATCTAGTGATTTTAGGTATAGATCTTGTGTTATTGCTTCTTGTTCTTTATTCTTGTAAGCATTTCTTGATCTTTCTTTTGATACTTTCCTTTCATCCTTAAGAATCTTGTTCATGCTTAAGGATCCATGTGTTTGTGGCACTTTTTATAAAAAGAAATGAAATAATATTTTGTTATCTTTTATAAAAATAGAAGTAATATGTTTATGACTTTGCGATCTTAGTGAGGTGAGTTGAAAAGTGAGTTGCAACAATAGAAATGACGGGATTAGGTTAGTTTTAGGTGTGGTTTTGTTGTGGATTAGTTGTGAATGAAGATTATGCTAGACTAGGTACTATTCTGAAGTTTGGTGTGATTTTTGGAAGCGTTTGTGAAATACATAGTTGCTGATCCAAAATTATTTTAAGGTTTTGGGCGACTTAAAAAAGTTTTTAATAGGCGTAAAGGTAGTTTTTAGAGAGATCAATTCGAATAGATAGTTTCTCGTATATTGTACACTAAAATCGGACTTAAAACGGCCAAGTTATAGTCAAATAAACTTGAAACATTTTTCGGCAAAACCATTTTGACGTAGTGCTGTTTGGAAGATAAAATGAGGTTTTCGAACACTTTTGGACATTTTTGGACTTTCCAAACGTTCGCGAGACATATAAAAACATTAGGTTATTGATTAGAAACATTTGAAATGTCATAGAAATATGTAAATGATGTCGGGATTGATAAATGAGATAGGATTCCAAAAATAGTAACTTTTATTATGTTTTAGCAAACGGACATAAAAGTTAAGCGATTAAGACTAGTTAGTGCGTTTTGAAAATATGGAAACTTAACGAATATAGGGGACGGTATTAACGTCTTGAAACTAAAATCTTTCCTAAAAAGGAAACTTTTTATAAATGGCAACTTTCGGGAAAAATGTCAGGATTCAACGAAGAACATTATAATCTCACTAAGTTGTTTTTGATAAATAAAACCAAAACACAAACACACATGGATGTCTTTCTATATTAAGCGTTTCGTGCAATATTTAGTATACTTTCCGTTTTCCTAAGACGCGTCATTTTTTGGCAAAACCATCTTTCATTTAAGTGATTTACCGTTCGCTCATTTTGCTAAGGTAAGTTCATAGCCTCACATTTTTACTACTTTACTTTACTTTTTTAGTGAGAAACATTGCTTGCTTTTAAACATTAGACACAAATGCTTTACGTTTTCCTAATCTTGTTTACGTGTTGCCTGAGTAAATTTCGAAACTTGTATGCCCGAGTTATCATGAACCATTAGTTACTTATGATCAATTAGACTGGTAAGTGAGCGTGAGTGTTGTAAATTGATCTATTTGGACTAATCATCCCCGTCTGTGTAAGTAGCTCTTACATGAGCAACGGACGTATACCATGTCGAGTGATACGGTGAAGTGCCATGTTGGCACCCGTCAAGGCAAGTTTATTTAGCATTTTGCATGCTCCCATTACATTTAGCCTCGGTATCATGAGTTTAGCGCAACGTATATGCCTTTTTATGTGATATTGTATCTGTTATGTTAGGAATTTTGTATAACAGACTTAATTCTGTTGGTATTATAGTTAGTTCTGCTAGTATAATAGTTAGTACTAAAGGTAGAAAGGTTTAATCATAGTTAGTACTGGTAGTGTTAAATAGTTTAATACTGCTGTGTATAGTTAAGTCTTGCTTACGCATAAATAAGTTAAATAAAAGATATGCATGAATATCTTTAGGAAAAGGTATAATGCATTATCTTTATATCACTTTTGTTTAAAGCCCGTTAGGGTTTTCCTTAGTCTATAAAAGGAACCCTAGGCATAGTTAGTAGATATAGTTCTACACAAGATCATAGAGATCGAATAGTAATCATAGTTTGTAATCTGTAACCTAGGGAATTCAAAGTTTAATATAAAAGTTCTTTTGTAGTATTTATTATTGTTCTTCTTAGCATTATTGATTAGATTCCGCATAATCAATAGTGTTCATTCAGTGTTTCAATATTGTTGCTTTAGAATTATCTAAAGGTACACACTCTGTGCATAGCTGAAGGTTTTAGATCTATACATAAAAATCGATCCAACAAATTGGTATCAGAGCAGGTTTTCACTTGAAATCTAGGATCTCAACAAGGTTTTTATGTATCGAATTTGTAAAGATAAGAAGGTATGTGTTTTAATTTTTCATAAATGTTTCAAATCGTTGAAACTAGGGTTGATAAAAACCTTAAATCGTCAACGCCATATGCTGTTGTGCACCAAGATACGAATTGTATACCATTGGTGTAATGATTTTTTTTCCTGGATCTGGTTGTTGTCGTATGGTTTTGAATCTTGGAAAAAGTACTGATGTATGACTCCCAATACGCTTGTTGATCTATTTTTGCTTTCTTGTATGTCGTCTAGTTATCAAGGTCTAGTGCGCATAATGGTGACTCTTATTGAATTTGATGCTTATCATTATTTATATATCTCAGATTGCAATGATTTTAACGTGATGATTATGACAGATAGCAGCAAGATGACCTGGACAGGCAGGTAATGTTCTTTAATTATGAGACAGCATCATAATCTTGATACACAGTATTGATGATAAAACGTGGCTGCGGCTTTTTGTTAATACAACTATTGGGCTCAAAAATTTTAATGTTAGAGTATGCGTGATATATTAGGGTTTTCATATGAAAAACATAAGAAAAGAAAGTATATTAGCGCTATCCTATAAAAAGTTTAACATTCACTGGCATACGTGTACATTGTTGATTATTAGTGTCACAAAAAGCTGGGGTAAAGGACGAGTTGGTAGCTAAAAAACCCATGTTAATTAATACTGATGGCTCGGGGCGCACAAGACTGCTGCATTAGTCTTTCCATGGATAAAAGAGCTGGCAATGAGAATTGTTTCTGCAGCTTAGGGCAAAAAAGGTGTTCGAAGCAAAAGAGATTTTAATTGACCGTGAAAAGTGTAACAGCTATGGTTGTTCACTTGCTGTTGACGTGTGATGTTGATGGGTTTAAGTTGTTCTATCTACTGTTCGAACAAGGGCTGTTCCAAGATAATTACAACTGTTCGAGCAATAAAGGTTAGTACTGTTGGATGTTTTTAGTACTGCTCGCTTATGATTAATACTGAGAAAGTATTTGTACTGCTAGTGGCGTTCGAGATATAAAGTTTGTACCGTTAGTACTATCCGACATAACTAGTTTGTACCACTAAGCTTAATCAGATAAACGGGTGACTCACGGTTGTGATCTCGGTAGAAACTGAATTCTTTCAGATTTATTCTTATTGATTTATGCTCGTTTTGGGAGATTATTTTGAAGATGTGATATGAAGACAGTTTGATAAATTGCATTATTTGATGTTGTAGTGGGTCTTCACATATCGTGTTCTATATCAAATCTTAAAGTCGTGTCAGACGATTCAGAGACAGATACTGAGATGCTTGAGAGGCATGTATCACCTACACCTCATGATGCTATGCTTACTAGGTGGAGGAGCAGAGTTGCATCACGATCATCATCACCTACTACTTCTACTCCAGAGATTCGTAATGCTCCCATTCTACCCACACCATCTGTTGTTGTCACACCATCTACTGATATCATCTCACCCGTTGATGCACCACCCGGGATTCGTCAACGATGAGCTATTCTTATCCGACCCGGGCAGGACATTTCTATCGGTCGACTTTACCGTACTCATCCTGGTAGGCCATGTAGGGCATTGACCGCGAGGAATTCGGTTAGGCCTTTATCTTCTCATCGTTTAGCATTGAGGTACACATCACATCACTTGGATCATTTTACTTTTGGATCATCATTAGGTCATTCATCTTCAGATCATTCGTCATCTGGGCGTTCTATTTTGGGTCATTCTTTATCTGGACATACACCACCAGACACCACCATTGCTGATTCATCTACACCATCGATATTTGTTTATCCACCACTTGCTAGGACTCGACGGTGTAGCGAGGCCTATCGCCATTGGAGGTTTGCCCCATTATCTACCATGTATCCACCGACGACATTCGAGTCGTCAGTTGGAGATTCTTCTTCCGAGTCATCTGCTGGACCATCTCGTAAGAGATGTAGGTCCCCTGCTACTACCATGATTTCATCTATCCATGCTGTGAGAGTTTTAGTTCCTTCTTGTGTTGATCTCCTTCCACCTCGCAAGAGGTTTAGGGATTCTATTTCACCAGAGGATAGTGTTGAGGAGGACATTGATGCCAATGAGTTGGCAGATATTAAGGCTGATGATACGGTTGTTAAGGTTGCATTAGATAGGGATGTTGTGGCTGGGTTTGATGTAGGTATTGATATGGAGGTCGATGTTGGGGTTGATGTAGAGGACGAGGTTGAGGACGAGGTCGAGTCCAGTGATAGAGGTACTATGGAGGTTGGAGTGGATATGGTTGTCAGGATTCATATCCCTGATGGTATGCTTATGCCTGATGCTGTGGAGCATTTGGAGCAGGTTGAGGAGGGTTTGCAGGATATTTATGAGCATGTTATGGAGATACCTCTTTAGAGGATAGAGGACATTAAGATGGGACATAGAGAGTTAAAGGCTAGGAGTTTGATTGTAGGTGGAGAGAGAGGTGGTTTACTTGAGCAGGTTGCGTCCTTGGAGAGGTGCAACGTGAGACTTTGAGGCACCGTGATGATGGAGGGTACGAGAGCCGATAGGTTTCAGCGATGCATGAGCTTTATAGAGAGTGAGCTTAAGCAGATCCGCAGGTTCCGCTACTATGACAGGATGAGATTTAGAAGATTGGAGACATTCACTGCGAGGCGTTTAGGTTTTTGTCCATAATGTTGTGTATGGACTTTAGGCTGATAATAAAGCCAGTTGATAGTAGTAATATTAGCGTAAATCAAGTTCCTAATTATGGGTTGAATGTAACTGAGCGATGCTTTTATATATGATATGAAAAGCTTATTTTGATTCTTTCGTGTGTTCGCCTTTATTGTTATTTACTTGTTCTGGAAAAATATGTTCTATTGTATTTTCCTTTATAAATCCCCCCCTATTTACCATTTTATAGTGGGCTATATTCGTATCGAATCTCACCGTATGCTATGTCTTGTATTGTAGAACATGACTATCACTCATTCCGGGTATGACCCCGGAGGTAATCGAAGAACTCGTTAACCGACGAGTGGAGGAAGCGTTGGCTGCTTATGAGGCGACCCGTACTGCAAATGCTCTCGAGGCTGAAAGTCAAAGCCAAAATGGCAGTGATGGCGATAATGGAAATGGTGGAAATGGAAATGGTGGAAATGGAAATGGTGGAGATGGAAATGGTGGAGATGGAAATCGGAGGAATGGAAATGGGAACGGAAGGAGTTGTCTGGTTGATAAGGTGGTTTGAGAAGATGGAAACAGTGTTCCATATCATCAATTGTCCAAAGAAATATCAAGTTAAGTACGCTACTTTCACCTTGTTGAACAGTGCTCTAACTTGGTGGAACTCACATAAGAGGACCGTTGGAACTGAGGCTGCATTTGCCATGTCATGAAGAGAGCTCATGAAGTTAATGGCTGAAGTGTATTGCCCAAGAAATGAAATTCAAATGATGGAGTCTGAGCTGTGGAATTTAACCGTGAAGAACAATGATTTGGCTGCTTATACTCAGAGATTTCAAGAGTTGACTATGATATGCACCAAGATGGTCCCCGAGGAGGAGGATCAGGTTGAGAAATTCATTGGAGGTCTCCCCGATAACATCCAAGGGAATGTAATTGCTGCTGAACCTATAAGACTCCAAGATGTTGTTCGTATTGCAAACAATTTAATGGATCAAAAGTTGAAGGGTTATGCTATGAAAAATGCTAAAAACAAAAGAAGGTTGGAGGTTAACCAGAGAGACAACTGTGGGCAGCAACCACCATTTAAAAGACAAAATGTTAGAGGTGAGAATGTGGCGAGAGCCTATACGGCTGGTAACAATGAGAAAAGGGGATATGTTGGGCCTTTGCCTTACTGCATCAAGTGTAAGTTACATTACGAAAGACCATGCAATGTGAAGTGTGAGAAGTGCAACAAGGTTGGGCATATGACTAGGGATTGTAAGAATGCAGTTGTTGTCCCAACTACTCAGAGAGCTCCGGTTGTGAATCAGATGGTTCCTACTTGTTTTGAGTGTGGGAGGCAGGGACACTAAAAGAATGAGTGTCCTAAGTTAAAGAATCAGAACCGTGGAAACAAAGCTGGGAAAAAGACCGAGGAAGCTAGAAGGAAGGCATATGTGCTGGGAGAAGGAGAAGTTAACCCCGATTCAAACGTTGTCATGGGTACGTTTCTTCTCAACAATCACTATGCTTCCATGTTATTTGATTCAGGCACCGACCGAAGTTTCGTGTCGGCTACTTTTAGTACCTTGCTTGATATAACCCCCGATACTTTAGACGTTAGCTATGCTGTCGAATTAGCCGACGGAAGAATCTCTGAAACTAATACCGTACTTAGAGGTTGTACGTTAGGATTGTTAGGTTACCCATTCAATATTGACCTAATGCCCATAGAACTTGGTAGTTTTGACGTCATCATCGGCATGGATTGGTTAGCAAATCATCATGCGGTAGTCGTGTGTGATGAAAAGATTGTACGGATTCCCTATGGAGATGAAGTTTTAATAGTCCAAGGTGATAATAGTGACAAAGGAAAGAAGTTAAAGTTGAGCATTATATCGTGCACTAAAACTCAAAAATATATTAAGAGAGGTTGTCCAACTTTTTTGGCACAAGTTACGAAGAAGGAAACCGAAGACAATTCGGAGGAGAAGCGACTCGAGGATGTGCCGACGGTACGGGACTTTTCGGAGGTCTTTCCAGAATACTTTCCTGGATTGCCGCCAATGCGACAAGTCAAATTCCAAATTGACTTGGTCCCAGGTGCTGCACATGTGGCACGCGCCCCGTATAGACTAGCACCGTCAGAACAGCAAGAACTGCCCACTCAACTGCAAGAACTTTCTGACAAAGGGTTTATAAGACCAAGTTCCTCACCCTGGGGAGCCCCGGTCTTGTTTGTCAAAAAGAAATATGGATCTTTTCGGATGTGTATCGATTACCGTGAACTGAACAAGCTTACTGTGATGAACCAATGCCCACTTTCGAGAATCGATGACTTGTTTAATCAGTTGCAAGGGTCAAGAGTCTACTCTAAGATCGACCTAAGATCTGGTTATCACCAACTCAAATTTCGGGAGGAAGGCATTCCAAAGACAACGTTTAGGACACGTTACGGTCACTATGAGTTTCAAGTGATGTCGTTTGGACTGACCAACGCACCGGTGGTATTCATGGATCTAATGAATCGGGTGTGCAAGCCATATCTGGATAAATTCATGATTGTTTTTATTGATGACATCTTGATCTACTCCAAGAGCGAGGAAGATCATGCATAACATCTTAAGTTAACTTTGGAGTTGCTTAAGAAGGAAGAATCGTACGCCAAGTTTTCAAAGTGTGAATTTTGGCTGTCGAAGGTACAACTTCTTAGTCACGTGATTGATAGTGAAGGCATTCATGTGGACCCAGCTAAGATTGAGTCAATCAAGGATTGAGCATCGCCCAAGACTCCAACAGAGATTCGTTAATTTCTAGGTCTTGCTGGCTATTACCGATGATTTATCGAAGGTTTCTCAAAAATTGCCAAGCCTATGATGAAGTTGACTCAAAAGAACGTGAAATTTGATTGGAGTGAAAAGGCAGAAGCTGCATTTCAGCTGTTGAAGCAGAAATTGTGTAGTGTACCAATTTTGGCTTTACCGAAGGTAGTAAAAACTTCGTGGTTTACTGTGATGTTTCTTGTAAAGGGTTGGGCGCAGTTTTGATGCAAAGGGAAAAGGTCATAACCTACGCGTCATGCCAACTCAAGATTCATAAGAAGAATTACACTACACATGACTTAGAACTTAGAGTTGTAGTGTTTGCTCTCAAAATGTAGAGACATTACTTGTACGGCACGAAGTCATTGTGTTCACTGATCATAAGAGTTTGCAGCATATTCTTGATCAAAAGGAGTTAAACATGAGACAACGTCTATGGTTGGAACTATTAAGTTACTACGACTTTGAAATTCGTTATCATCTAGGAAAGGCGAACATGGTGGCGGATGCCTTGAGCCGAAAGGAACGGATTAAGCCACTACGAGTTTGAGCCTTGGTTTTGACGACTGGTCTGAACCTTCCCGTGGAAGTTTTAAACGATCAGGTTAAGGCGAGAAAGGAAGAGAATTATAGAACCGAAGATTTGTGTGGTATGATTAAGAATCTGGAGCCCCGTACTGATGGAACGTTATGTTTGAGGAATAGAAGTTGGATACCCTGTTTTGGTGACTTAAGGACTCTGATTATGCATGAGTCGCATAAGTCAAAGTATTCGGTCCATCCAAGATCGGATAAGATGTACCAAGACTTGAAGAAATTGTATTGGTGGCCAAACATGAAAGCTAAGATTGCCACCTATGTTAGCAAGTGTCTGACCTGTGCAAGAGTTAAGGCCAAATGCCAAAAACCATCCAGATTGTTGGTTCAACCTATGATCCCGGTATGGAAGTGGGAGAACATTACAATGGATTTTGTTACTAAGTTGCCAAAGACGTCGTTTGGTCAAGATGCAATTTGGGTAATTGTTGACCGACTCACCAAATCTGCTCATTTCTTACCAATGAAGGAAACCGACTCAATGAAAAAGTTGACAAGACAATACTTGAAGGAAGTAGTCTCAAGACATGGAGTGTTAGTTTTGACTATTTCCGACAGAGATAGTAAATTTAGATCTCATTTCTGGCAATCGCTAAACAAAGCTCTAGGTGCTCAATTGGATATGAGTACGACTTATCGTTCGCAGACGGGTGGTCAGAGTGAGAGAACCATCCAAACCTTAGAGTACATGTTACGTGCTTGTGTGATTTATTTTGGGAAAGGTTGGGATAGACACCTACCTTTGGTGGAGTTTTCGTACAACAATAGTTATCACACGAGTATCAAAGTTGCACCGTTTGAAGCATTGTACGGTTGTAAATGTCGATCGCGTTTGGGCTGAGGTTGGAGATGCTTAGCTTACTAGCCCAGAGATTATTCATGAAACCACAAAAAAGATCATCCAAATCAAGAAGCGTATTCAAGCGGCACGTGATAGACAAAAGAGCTATGCCGATAGGAGACATAAGCCATTGGAGTTTCAAGTTAGAGATAAGGTTATGTTGAAGGTATCACCATGGAAAGGGGCGATATGTTTTGGCAAACAGGGGAAGCTAAATCCTCGTTATATTGGACCTTTCAAAATCCTTGCTAAAGTTGGAGCAGTCACTTACCAACTTAAACTCTTGGATCAACTAAGTCGTGTCGATAGTAATTTTCACGTTTCCAATCTGAAAAAGTGTTTTTCCGATGAACCCCTAGCTATTCTGTTAGACGAAATTCAGATTGATGACAAGCTTAATTTCATTGAAGAACCTGTTAAAATTATAGATCGAGAAGTTAAACGACTAAGCAAAGCCGCATCCCAATTATGAAAGTCTGTTGGAACTTAAGGCGAGGTCCTGAGTTTACTTGGGAGCGCGAGGACCAAATGAAGAAAAAGTACCCTCATCTTTTTGCTAACCCTGCACCTGCGTCTAAAGATACGTCTTAAGCTTTGAGGACAAAGATCTTTTAACGGGAGAAGGATGTCACACCTCGTAAATTCCAGGTCAATATTTTAAACATTTCCGATCATTATTTTTGACTTTTATACGTTACGTTTGAATCTGGTAGTTTACCGGGAAGTTAACTCGCGTAAATCTGAAAAACGTCATCGGACGCGTTCCGACTTTGGATTTTGATTAGTTTAGATATTATATGAGTTATTTCATCATTTCTAAGTGTTTCGTAGTTTATGATCACTTTCGATACTTATTTTTACGTTTTAACGTTTAATTTGCGTTTTTTGCATTTTTGACCTAACGGAACCCCGGAAACCCGAAATCTTTTCGTGTAAACTTTAGTTATCATTCATCTCATATTCGTAGGTCAAAATTTTTGTTCATGTCCCCCCCCCCCTTTATTAATTTGTACGCCTAAACCCAAACCAAAACAACTACAAGCTTTAAAATTAATTAAATGGCATCTTATTTTGAAAATTCCACCCATGTGTACATGTAAGATGAGAAAGTGACATATGAGCAAGTCCCCTTCATGCACAAGGAATCCCATTTGACTTATGCATGTGATACTTGATCACATTTACACCATTTGACCAAAACCATGAACCAAGACTTGTTATACTTGAACCTTGATCCCAAAATTGAACCATATGGTCCTTGTGGTGGTGTTTTCGGCCGAACAAAGCACACACACACTCTTGGGTGTGTTGGACACTTAATACTACAAACCAAGTAACCCTAGACCACCCTTTTCCCTATAAATACCATGTTATACACACATTAGGTCATTTATCATTTCCATAGCCTCACCAGAAAATTTTCATCCCTTTTTTCTCTCTCTCTAGCTCACGGCAACAAACACCCCTTTTAGGGTTTCTATATCTTTGATTTCTAGCAAGATACAAGTGTACCAAGTTCATTTCTAAGGTTACCTAAGGTGGTTTGAAGTATTAGTTGGTTGATTTTCAAAAGTTTTCTCAAGATCTAAAAGTTAGGGTTTCTAATTTTATTAGTGGGTTTTCAAGATCTAGTGATTTTGGGTATAGATCTTGTGTTATTGCTTCTTGTTCTTTATTCTTGTAAGCATTTCTTGATCTTTCTTTTGATACTTTCCTTTCATCCTAATGAATCTTGTTCATGCTTAAGGATCCATGTGTTTGTTACACTTTTTATAAAAAGAAATGAAATAATATTTTGTCATCTTTTATAAAAATGGAAGTAATATGATTATGACTTTGTGATCTTGGTGAGGTGAGTTGAAAAGTAAGTTGCAGCAATAGAAATGAAGGGATTAGGTTAGTTTTAGGTGTGGTTTTGTCGTGGATTAGTTGTGAATAGAGATTAGGCTAGACTAGGCACTATTGTGAAGTTTGGTGTGATTTTTGGAAGCGTTTGTGAATTACATAGTTGCTGATCCAAAATTGTTTTGATGTTTTGGGTGACTTATGAATGTTTTCAATAGGCGTAAAGGTAGTTTTTGGAGAGCTCGTTTTGAATAGATAGTTGTTCATATATTGTACACTAAAGTCGGACTTAAAACGGCCAAGTTATAGTCAAATAAAACTTGAAACATTTTTCGGCAAATCCATTTTGACGTAGCGCTGTTTAGAAAATAAAATGAGGTTTTCGGACACTTTTGGACATTTCTAGACTTAAACATTGGCGAAACATATTAAAACTTTAGGTTATTGATTAGAAACATTTGAAATGTCATAAAAATATGTAAATGATGTCGGGATTGATAAATGAGCTAGGATTCCAAAAATAGTAACTTTTATTATGTTTTAGCGAAACGAACATAGAAGTTAAGCGATTAAGACTAGTTAGTGCATTTTGAAAATATGAAAACTTAACAAATATAGAGGACGGTATTAACGTCTTGAAACTAAAATCTTTCCTAAAAAGGAAACTTTATATAAATGGTAACTTTCAGGAAAAATGTCGAGATTCAACGAAGAACGTTATAATTTCACTAAGTCGTTTTTGATAAATAAAACCAAAACACAAACACACATGGATGTCTTTCTATATTAAGCGTTTCGTGTAATATTTAGTATACTTTCCGTTTTCCTAAGACGCGTTATTTATCTAGGTCGCGGCTAGATTCCTATATCATCTTTCATTTACGTGATTTACCGTTCGCTCATCTTGCTAAGGTGAGTTCATAGCCCCACGTTTTTACTACTTTGCTTTACTTTTTGGGGTGAGAAACATTGCTTGCTTTTAAACATTGGACACAAATGCTTTACGTTTTTCCTAATCTTGTTTACGTGTTGCCTAAGTAAATGTTGAAACTTGTATGCCCGAGTTATCATGAACCGTTAGTTACTTATGATAAATTGGATTGGTAAGTGAGCGCGAGTGTTGTAAATAGATCTATTGTGACTAATCATCCCCGTCCGTGTAAGTAGCTCTTACATGATCAACGGACGTATACCATGTCGAGTGATACGGTGAAGCGCCATGTTGGCACCCGTCAGGGAAAGTTTATTTAGCATTTTGCATGCTCCCATTACATTTAGCCTCAGTATCATGAGTTTAGCGTAACGTAGATGCCTTTTTATGTGATATTGTATCGGTTATAATAGTCACATGCGTTTTGCAAAATTTGTGGTCCACTCTTATATCAAATTCAAACCTATGAATTCACCAACTTTATGTTGATGTTTTAGCATGTTTTTCTCAGGTGTTTAGCTATGGATGTCTTTGTTTTCTATATGGGGTCGCCTTGCATTGGACCGATTTTCAAGAACTATTATTATCTGTTTTAACATCGTTGTCAATTTCTAAAACTTTTATTCGCTTCCGCATATTATCTATGAACCTATGTAAAACTTTAACTATTTTCATTTAATGCAACGATGTTGGATTTCTAAACGTACCCTTAGAGGTCGTTCTTTGTATCTTGTGTGATGTATATTATGACGTCACGCCCCCGGACACGTGTTTCTGTCTAGGCCCCGTTTGGGGGTGTGACAGCTAGTATATTTAAATGAGTTCTTTTATGAACACGGAAGCAAATAGAGATAATTGGGGGAAAATGATTTTATTGAAATGAAAGTTATTGTTACAAAACATAATGAAACACTACGTATAGGCGGGTTAACAACCTTTTAAAACATTTGCACTATCTACCTTAAAACTATTAAATAATTACAAACCAGTCCTTGAACTATTTATTTACATATTCCATATCCCTTTCCCCTCAAGTTGGATGATCTGAGAGTCCCAACTTGTGAGACAAAAAGGAATGTTGATGACCATGTAGGGCTTTTGTCATAATGTCTGCAAGTTGCAAATGAGTTGAAATATAAGTGGTTTGAAGAAAAACTTCTTGAATTTTATCCCTTGTGAAATGACAATCAATGTCTAAATGCTTAGTTCTATCATGGTAACAAGGATTAGCTTCTATTTGTTAAGCAGCTTTGTTGTCACAGAACAATGTGATAGGCACTTTGATGAGAATATGTAGATCTTTCAAAAGATAAGTGAGCCAAATCAATTCACATGTAGTGGCTGTCATACTTCTATATTCTGCCTCAGTGGAAGATCTAGAAATTGTTGACTGCTTTTTAGTTTTCCAAGAGGCTAATGAATTCCCCAAAAAGATACAATATCTAGTTAAAGATGACCTAGTCATAAGACAAGAAGCCTAGTTTGCATCAGAGAAACCTGTGACCTTCAACATGGGTTGAATATGATAGAAAAGACCCTTAAAAACAGTGCCTTTAAGATACTTTAGAAGATGTATTGCAATCTGCATATAAGTTTCCTTTGGACTGGAAACAAATTGACTCAAATGTTGGACTGCATAAGATATGTCTGGTCTTGTCATTTTCAAGTACAGTAACCTACCAACCAACCTTATATATTTATCTGGTGCAGACATAGAAGATCTTTTTTCAAGAGACAACTTCAATTTGGGAGGCAAGGGAGAATTAACTTGTTTTGCTGTTGTTAAACCAACATCATGAAGTAAATCAAGAATGCACTTCCTCTTATTAATATAAGTACCATGTGACAAATAGCTTATTTCACTCCCTAAGAAATACTTTGCCAACCCTAAGTCTTTAATAGTAAATTTATCATCCAAAGTAGCTTTTGTTTGACTAATTACTGTTGGTGTATTACCAGTTAGCAAAACATCATCTACATATACTAAGGCCACTGTGAACTCTTCTCCATTAGTAATCATGTTTGGATTGAACAAATCCAAGCTGAAGTAAGAATTTAGAAAATTCATGATTTCATTGTTGTGAAGCTTGTTTTAGCGCATATAAGGATTTTTTTTGAGTTTGCATACTTGCCCTGACACAGCCTAAGAGTAATCATCTGGTGGTTTCATGTAGATATTTTCATCAATAAGCCCATGTAAGAAGGCATTATTGACATCTAATTGATGTAGAGGCTATCTTTTTGCAGTAGCAATAACAATAAGTACTCTGACATTAGCAAGTTTAGCCACAGGAGAAAATGTATGCTTGTAATATGTGCCTTCTTTTTGACTAAAAACCCTGATAACCAATCTGGCTTTGAATCTTTCAACACTGCCATCTTGATTGTATTTGATCTTGTAAACCTATTTAGAAGAAATAGCCTTACAATTAGCTGGCAGTTAAGTTAGTTCCCAAGTCTCATTTTGTTCAAGTGCAGTGAGTTCCTTTTCCATAGCTTCCACCCATTGTGGAGATTTACAAGCTTCTTGGTAGGAATTTAGTTTTGTGCCATCAAAAACTTGAGCTAAAAAGGCCACATGGGATGCAGGAAAGTGTTTGAAATCTTCTTCTTTGAATAATGAGTATAAAGGTGGTTTATCAGGCTTAGAAACAGTGGAAGCAGTGAGTTTTGGTAACACAAAATCCTTTAACCAGACAGGAGTTGAGGTGTTCCTTTGGGACCTTCTTAAAGGAACTTGAGAAGTATCATTATGAGTTCCAAAAGAAGTTTCTTCAGCATCAGAAACAATAGGAACATGTTTTGGCTCAATATCAGTTCGTGGTGCATCATTAGGTTTGGGTGTGTTTGGTTCAGTTGGTAAATTAGTTTGTTCAGGAACAACCTCATCATCACTAGTATACAAATGTTCTTTAAATATCACGTCCCTCTTATAAAACACCACTTTCTTGTACAAATCATACAGCCTGATCCCTTTTTGATTTGGTGGATATCCTATGAAAACACAAGGAATGCCTCTAGGAGAAAATTTATCCTTGCGAGGAGTAGTGACAGTGGGATAACACAAACAACCTATAACCTTTAGAGAGTCATAAGTAGGTGCTTTACCATATAAGGCTTCAAAAGGAGTTTTCCAGGATAAAATTTTCACAAGCATCTTGTTGATAAGGTAAGTAGAAGCAAGAATACACTCTCCCCAAAAACTATCTAGTAGATTAGCATGCATCTTTAAGGCTCTTGCAATATCCAACAAATGGTTGTGCTTCCTCTCTACCACTTAATTTTGCTATGGAGTATACACCATAGACCTTTGATGAAGTATACCATGAGATTACAGAAAAGCCAAACACTCCTTATTCAAAATCTTTGTCCCATTCTCTCATCTAATGACCTTTGGCTTGGTTTGGAAATGGTTAAGTATGTATGACACAAAGGAAGACAATTTACTAAACACTTGATCCTTAGTGTGTAACAAATAAGTCTAAGTAGTTCTAGTTTTGTCATCTATAGTTGTGTAAAATTATTGAGCACCATTCAAATCTAGAGTTTTATAAAGACCCCATAAGTCAACATGTAAGAGCTCAAAAGGAACAGAACTAGAAGTAGTACTTCTATTAAAAAGAAGTCTATGATTCTTTGCAATCAAACAAGTATCACAAAAGAAATCAGAAGTATCAAGAGATTTACAATCATTGATGTTAGTCATCTTAGACAGAGAAGTATGACCCATTCTATCATGAAATACAAAGAGATCAGATTGTGTTACATTGAATCCAGTACTAAAACACTTATTAGCAAATGAAAAATTTTGTAATTCAGCTTGAAGGAACTAGGTATGATAAAGAAGCATTGCATGTGTAAAGATGATTAGTTCCCTTTCCAAAAGCCACAACCTTATTGATTGAAAGGTCCTGGAAAAGAAACCAATTAGGAAAGAAGAGAGCAACCATGTTTTGAGTGTTTAGTAACCTTCCAACAGATAGAAGGTTAAATTTGAAATCAGGGACATAGAATACATTGAATAATGTCAAACTTTTTGTGAGTTTGACATTACCAACCATGGTTACCTCCTTTTGAGTTCCATCAGGCAAATTGATGCGGTCGTCGTTAGACTTCTACACGAAGTTTTACAACTCCCTAGGCAGAGCACCTAATCATTGTAGTAGTAGTATAGGCAAGACTCGGGGGGTTGTTATCGTTCACTCGGGGAATAGGTTGGGAAGGCTTGATCACGGTCTAACAAAATTCTAAGAGTTGAGAGAAGATTATTTTTGTATTTTTATATTTTATGGAAAGCAAATAAATAATATAATGAGAGGTTGGTTGGTTTTAGCTATTAAACTAAATATAAACTACGCTACTAGTAATAACAATATAATAAAAGATTGTGTTTATTTAATCATGTATTACTCCCTATATTGCTTCTCCTAGTATTGTTGCTTTGTCACACTTGTGATGATCTATGTAATTATTTCCTAAGTCATGAACGAATTACACGAGCCCACCGTCTACTTAGTATTTCGTTAAGGCAACGCATAAGTAAGGTAGTATCAAGACTATTACAAGGCCCCTAAGGGTATACTAAGTGCATGTGAAATATATTAAGAGTTGATCAACCATATTAGGGGTCAAGGTAGTATGAAGACTGTTACCCGATGGTATCCTTTCTACACAATCATGTTTTCCTAGACATATCAACATCAATACAGACAAAAGATGGTTTTCTAAGACCTAACATGCATATTCATCACAAGAAGCAACACCACTAAGATGTACATTCTAGGTTTCATACAATCATAAATGAACACAATAGAAGGTTTAGCCAAGCATGTTAAAGATAAAGCAAGAGGATATAAGAATCACACAACAAGACATATTGAATGATTAAGATAGTCTTACTTGATTAAAACATGAATTGAAGGAAGTGCAATAGGGTTTTAAGGCCCTAAAATCATCCCTAACAACTGCTAAACGAATTAGGGTTTGTCCCTTTCTTTTACTCTAAAGTTACACACTTAAAACCCTAAAAATGAATTTGTATATATAGATAAATCGTTGCGACGGCATTGCGTTTTAATCGTGAAGCCGCCATGAAAGAGAATATTCTAGATCTTAGGCTAGGTCGTGCGAGCTGACGCCCTCATGAAAGGTTGTGACGCCTTCATGAAGTGGGTTGTGACGATGTCGTGTAGAGTTAGTGACGCCGTCTCCAGTCGCTGTGAGCACAATCTTGAGAGATGTTGGTGTAGGTCCGTAGTCTTGTCCGTTTCTTCTCCAAATGAGCCCGAGTCACGTGTATTTCTTCCAAACGCCTTCCAAATGCTAAATACCTAAAAAGGAACGATTAAGTACCTATTTTGGGCATAAATGCACGATTTAGGAGGTTAAACGACCCCAAAAAAGTGTATAAAATGACACCTCATCAGCAAGCTCACTACAAGTTGGGAATTTGTCAAAGTGATTTCCCTCAAATTCCTCTTCTCCTACATCATCATCCTTGTTCAAATCATCACCACTAGGGTATTCATCATCCTTAATGAGTTCTATGAGCATTACATCACTATCCATTTCTTTCTTACAAACAACTCTAGAATAAGATGATTGGGGTTTTAAGTTCAATGAATCTAATATTCAGTTGAGTTGAAGAACTTTTTCCATTAAGAACGAGGGCAGAACCTCAGATGGTGGGTTGGTGTTTTCCATTTAGAAGGCTGTTTTGAAAACAATTTTATGAACAAAAACACGAAGAAAAAATAGACTACAAGAAAGCTAATTAGACAGAAAATAAAATCTTACTCGAAAGGATTCAAGTAAGTAGATCTAAGCTAAAAAAATCTGAACCTAAACTAGTTTCTATTCCTCGGTAGAGGCACCAAAAACTTTTGATGAGGTTGTAAACTTCACTTTAAGTTTTACAACTCCCTAGGCAGGGTACCTAACCGTTGTAGTGTAGTATAGGCAAGACACGGGGGTTGTTATCGTTCTCTAGGGGAATAGGCGTCAGTAAAGGTCCTAATTGAATGTAGCTAAGAACTAGAGGTTGAGAGAAGATTATTTTTGTATTTTTATATTTTATGAAAGCAAGTAAAATCTCGGGTTTTGAAGGTGGTTTGTTTTAAACTACTAATTAAAACTAAATTAAACTAACTAAGATTAGGGGAATTCGTATGATGAGAGAATAGTGTTTACTTAATCATGTATGATCCTTGGTAGCTTCTCCTAACTCTATTGCCTTGTCACACTTGTGATGTATATGTAGGTACTATTCTAATGCATGGCGAATTACACGAAAACGCCGTCTACGAAATAACTAACTAGAGTAACGCACAAGTAAGGTAGTATGATGACTATTACAAGGCCCCTAGTCTAGATAAATGCGTTTGTATTAATACCTAAAGGGGATCATCCACATACGGGTAAGGTAGTATGAAGACTATTACCGGTGGAATCCTTTCTACGCAATCATGTCTCCCAAGATTTCACGCTAAGGGACTAAACATGCACACACATCAACAAGAAGAAACAAAGTTAAGACCTACATACCAATTCACATACAATCATAAGCAAACACTTAAAAGATCTAACCAAGCATGTTCAAGATAGAGGAAGCGCAATTATATATCAAACAATAAGACATATTGAAAGATAAAAAATGAAAGATAAAAGAACTTCACTATAATGAATCAAGAAACTAGGGATAGTATAGAAGGGTTAGGAAACCCTAAAATACTCCCAAAATCTAGTACACCTTTTTCTCCCACAAACTAAACCCTAATTTCTTCTATCAAAAGTGTATATGAAAAACATAGAATTGAGTTTGTATATATAGAATTCAGGTCGCGACAGTGTCGCCATTTTCTAGACGCCGTCGTCAAGATAGGATTTCGTTAGGTCTTCAAACTTGATGGGTGATCCAGACGCTGTCTCCATGATTCAGACGGCGTCTCTCCAGAGTCTAGTCTTGAATCTTCATCAATCGTCACACCCGTTAGCTACCTTGTCCATTTTCTTCCCAAATTGAACCCAAATCACATGTATTTCCACCAAATATCTTTCAAATGCTAAAAATGTAAAAAGAAATGATTAAGCACATATTTAAGACATTTTTGCATGATTATAAGGGTAAAATGACCCCGAAAAAGTGTATAAAACTACACCTCATCAACGAGATGAAAGAAAGTCATTGCAAAGAAGTAGAAATGACAAAATGGTAAAAGTGAAAGAAAATGCTTTAGATGTGGAGATCCAAATCATCTCATCGGAGAATGTCCAAAGTCGCCAAGAAGCAATAATTAAGGAGCTTTTATTGGAGGAGCATGGAGTGATAGTGGCGAAGATGAGGAAGAAAATACTAAAGACGAAACTTGTCTTGTAGCTCAAGCGTCCAATGAGATATGCTTAGGAATAAACTTAGAGCATGAAGAGTGGATTAAAGATAGTGGATGCTCGAAACACATGACAGGTAACCGAAAGTTGTTTTCTACATACAAAGCGTACAACATAAGGAACGTTATTTTCGGAAGCAATTTGTGCGGCAACATCATAGGCAAAGGTACGATTTTTCATGACTCCCTAATTATTGAAAATGTTGAGCACGTAGATAATTTAAAATTTAATTTGCTTAGTGTTGGTCAAATATATGATAATAAATGCAAATTAGTATTTACCGAACACGGTAGCGAAATAATCAAAGACGAAAAAGTCATAGGTAGATGAATTAGAAAAAGAGGACTATATGTGATGAAACTAGAAAATAAACCGGAAGATAAGTTATGTCTTGCAACCTTAGATGAAAACTCCACTTTATGGCATAGGAGATTAGGTCACGTAAATATGCAATTAATTCAATCGTTAGCTTCTAAGGAATTGGTTAGAAATCTACCTAAGTTTAAATTTGATCGACATTTTATGACGCTTGCAAAATTGGAAAGTAAGCTTGTTAGACTTAGTTTTATTAAAGTGATGGTCATTAATATTCCCAAACCTTGTATAAGTAAAACGTAGTTTATAGGAAATTCATTTAAGCTAATAGGGTCTAGGTGTCGGGCTTAAAGCCTATTTGTATTATGTTCGGCCCAACATAAAGCCTAAATGAACCACCTTAGGGTTTTATCTCTTGTAACTATATAAAGCCCTCTCCAAGTGTGGAGAGGGTGTTGCTTCTCATTTTCTCATAAGTGTAAGTAACCATTTTTCTCTCTTTTATTTCTCTCTAGTTCTTTCTCTCTCTAAGATTTTTTCTTATCTTATTTTGTGTTTTATGGTGATGAAATGATATCCTAACATGTGGTATCAAGAGCCTTGGTTGGGTTTAGTGGTCTCGTTATGATTGTGCTTATTTGAGCTTATTCGACTTATTGGCTTATTTTTCTACTTTTTCTTTTTTAATTTTTTTCTTTTGTTGCTCATATTTTAAAACAATAACGTTATTCACTTTTAATGGGCCGTTGAAATACAAAAATATAGGCTAAATTATCTTGAGATTAGAAGGTTTAAATAACGTTTGCCTCTTTATTTTTTTAAGTGTATGCTTGTTTAGCTCATTTCACATATTGAGTTGTTTTTGAGTTTTCTGCCAATTTTCATCTAAATGCTATAAACTTTCATCTTCATCCTATTAATAGCTTATTTTGTAGTCTTTTTGGTGGCTTATTTCTTGGGTTACCAGCTTATTTACAAGCTAATTTTTCTGGGTTTACTTATCTTGCCTTGTGGTCCTCACCGTTTGAAAGACAAAAGGAGACCAAGATCTAAGTTTTTAGCAAACAAGGACGGTTTGGCTGTTTTTGGGTAACAAGACAAGAAAAGGATGATAGTATGATTTTGGAGCTTTGCACAAGGCAATTAAACAAATTCCAGTTGTACAAGGCTAGTTAACAAGTTCTTAGCAGAGGCGAGTTAACAACTTTCATGAAGAAGGCGAGTTAACACTTTGGAAGGAATGCGAGTTACTAGTGTGTAAGGAAGGCGAGTTAACAATCATGTACAAGGCGAGTAAAAAAGTTTAGTGAAAGGCGATTAAACAACTTATGTGGAAGGCAATTTAACAAATTCAATAGAAGGCAAAGTACAGACTTAAAAGGTGGGGATACTATACTGCTCTGTTTAAGAGACATCTTTGGGGTTATCGGTTTCGTGTGTCGGTTAATTACGGGATTATACATCTATATCATTTCTAGATAGCGATACTTGTGTTAGATTCATTCGTGGTATATTTAATTTATTAACCGGACCTGATAAACGTACCATTCCGTGAGATCATAAACACATTCGTTGCTTATTATACGAAGAAGAAAGCTAATTGGCGGGAAAATTTTTATTATTAAATTAAAATTACAACTTGACCAATGCAGTCCCTGAGTTTCAAGTGAATTTCATCATTAGTCCTTGCTTGTTTATTAACCCTTCTAGTTGATTCTACATTACACCGTTAGTCCTTTTTCAACCAAATTTCACCGTTAGTTCATTTAGTCATCAACAGTTAACAAAAGCTCAAGTACTTCAAATACAACAACGATTTCATCAACAATTAATTATTGTTTCACGATTTCTACTTGATTTTGTAAAATCCTGAGAAAGTTTCAATTCCTTTCTCGGTTTAAATCTAAGACTTGTAAAATCCCGTGAATGTTAATTGGTTTCAATCCACACAAAAACCAATACTTTACTATTTAAGATCTTTGCATATCATTTCAAAATCACTTTTGCAATGCCATCTTAACAAGTCCTTTATTTTTTTTGGCGGTGGGGGGGCGGGCGGGGGGGGTTGAGGGGGGGATGTTGGTCGAAAACTGACCTCCTATGCTTAACAAGAGAACTATGTTCCATGGTCTTCTAGCCTTTTCTTTATGCTAAGAGTAGACAAACGGAAAAGTTAATCAACAATTCCCATTATAAATGGTCCTTATGTCAGACGAATGATTCATGAACCATGTTATCAAAACCGTAAAGTTCCTATGAATGAAACCTTTCATAAGTAGATAGATGATGAACTTACTGAGAAGGAGCTTAAACAGGTTAAAGTAGATGATTAAGGAAATCAGACTATTCTTCTCGGTCTTCCTGAATACATCTATGCTGCTGTTGATAGTTGTGAAACTGCTTAGGAAATCTGGTTACGTGTTCAACAAATGATGAAAGGTTCTGATATTGGAAATCAAGAGAAAAAGGCTAAGTTGTTTAATGAATGGGAAAGGTTTACTTGTACTGATGAGGAATCGATTGAGTCTTACTATCATCATTTCTCAAAGTTGATGAATGATTTCAAGAGAAATAAACATTTTCCAGAAAAGATTGCCAACAATCTCAAGTTTCTAAACAACTTACAACTTGAATGGAGTCGACATGTTACCATTGTTCATCAAACAAAGGACTTGCATATAGTAGATTACACTCAATTGTATGATTTCTTAAAATACAATCAAAAGGAGGTAGATGATTTAGAGCTGAACGACTTGCAAAAACACATGATCCTTTGGCACTTATGGCAAATTCCAGCAATCCTTTCAATTATCCAGTGTTTCACCCGGATCAACCATCACCAAGTACCTATATGCAACAACCACTTCCCAGCAACAACAACTATAACCCACAACCATCATTCAACCAGAACTACATGCAATAACCAATGCCAAATCCTAAAGACATTACAGATCCAACAACTACAATGAACATGGCACTTGTTCTCTTGCTTAGGCCATTCAAAACTAAACTACTCAACACAACCAAAACAACAGAGAATTTCATCAACCCCGTGAATAGGCAGATTGCTTAAACGGGTATGATTATGGGTAAGACAGACAAGAGGCAGATGTTGGAGGCAATGGTGGGAATCAGTTTAGACAGTATTCTGGGAAAAATGTTAGGAATCAGAATGGGTATAATGCATTACATAATGTTGAGAATTAGGTTGTTCAGAATGCAGTTCAGAATCTAGGCGTTCAGAATGTTGGAAATCAGAATGGGCTTATTGTTGTTTCAGGGATTGCAAATCAGAATCCGAATGGGAATCGTAATGTTGTAGTATCACGAGCTGAGGGTAATGCAATTGGGAATAATGGTAATCAGATAAGGTGTTACAACTGCAGATGATTGGGTTATCTTGCTAGGAACTACACGATCAGACCAAGGAGAAGGGATGCTGCTTATCTTCAGACTTAGCTGTTGATTGCTTAAAAGGAAGAAGCAGGAATTCAATTCCAAGCTGAAGAATTTGATTTGATGGCTGCTACAGCAGATCTTGATGAGATTGAGGAAGTCAATGCAAACTGCATTTTGATGGCTAATCTGCAGCGAGCATTGACATCGGGTACTCAGACAGACAAAGCCCCCGTCTATGACTCAGATAGATCAGCTGAGGTACACAACTATGACAATTTCTATGATAATGAGATATTTAATATGTTTACTCAAGAGGAGCAGTAAACTGAGCTACTCCAGCCCATTCTTGAACCACATCAAGTACAACAGAATGATACTAATGTTATTTCTGAAGTTTATAGTATAGAACAAGATGGGGGAACAATAGATCAACATCCTGCAACTGTTGAGGAAACACGTGCTTATTTTGAATCATTATTATAAACAATTTGGCCAATTAAAGTTGAAAAGTCAACAAATCAAACAGCAATTTGAAAGGAATAATGTTGATTTGACCACTGAGCTCGCTAGCATATAAAAAACAAAGAAAAGTGTTTTGACAAACTTGAATGGTGTTATCAAAAGTTTGTTTATCAAGAGCAATTTCTTACTAAAAAGATAAATGCACTTCACTTAAGTTTCGGTAAACAAATAATGACTTTGAATGAGGAAATTTTCAATTTAAATAACCAGCTTTCAAAGGAAATGTCAATCATGTTTCTTATCTGAAGAAAAATAAATACTTGATGTCTGATTTCAAATTATACGAAGATGGCTTCGTGATAAAAGGAATTCAACTTGAGTAATAAGATATAGGATTAGATGTATTGTGGTTAAAGGGTCAATCATTCAAATGATGAGCTGCTTTCTAGTAAGCTAGACTCGTTTTACCACACCGAACAAAAAATAGCTCTGGGTTATCAAAATCCTTTTTATCTCAAGTAATCTCATGCAGAAACAACAAAGTTTGTATAATGGCAAAGTTCTATTAGAAAAGCATGATCCTCCTATTGTGTATGATTCAGAGGAGACACTGCAACTTGCTCAAGAGATTCGCTTAAAATGAAACAATTAAACAAAGAAATAAACCAGCAAACTATACAAAGATTAATCATCTTTCAAGGGGTTTTGTTTCTCAAACGGCCAAGTCACGTGAAGAGTTATATTTTTCAAATACTTCCAAAATGTCTAATGTTTCTAAACAAATTTTAATACCAAATGAAGAGTTTTCAGATGACACTACACCAAGTGTTGCACAAAAATTTCTAAATGAGGTAAAAAACACCATTGTAACTCTTCAAAGTGTTGTAAAAAAAATGACTTTAGGTATACACAATTGGTCGTCTTCCATTCATCAAGAGATTCACAAAATTGTAAAGAATGAAATTTTCCCTATCGTTAACCAAGTTGATGCTAGATTGCAAAATTTAAAAATAAAATTTTTAAAAGAAGCAGCCAAATTTGTTTGAGACATCAAATCTCTTGCAAATGTAAGTGATAATCTCTTTTTTTTTTTTTACCAAATCTTAAGGTTTGGAATTAGAAATCGAGCATCTCTTGAGAGCAGTTGTCAGTCAGGATATTATGTCTATTATGCAAAGTAAATCTGTTGCAGATACATCCATTCTCCAAACTGAGCTTGAACGTACGAAAGAATGGTTTGAAAATTGTATCATTAAAAACGAGAATAAATATGCTAAACTTTGGAATGATTGGTACAAAAAGTGTGAAGAATGCAAATATGACAAAATTTTGTACAATAAAGCTTAAAATGACATGCAACAAAAGATTGAACAGTTGCAAGCTCAGTTGGGAGATCTCAAGGGTAAAAGTAAGGATACTCCACGTGTATCAAATACCCTTGATCCTTTGTCTCAGAAACTAGAGAGTAAGAACGTGGAATTAGAGTTTTAGGTTTTGAATTATGCTAAAGAAAATGCTCACATTAAGACCACATATAAGAACTTAGTTGACTCTATCTTTGTGACACGAACTCAAACCAAAACAATAATTGACTCTTTGCAAAACAAATTACACGACACGATCTATGAAAATGCTAAGCTAAGAGCCTAATTATTTGATAAGGTTTCTGAATAAAAGGACACAACCAAAAGTACGAGTGTGAATACTCAGTTTTTTAAGCAATCAATTTTAGGAAAACCACCTTCTTCTTCTAGATCAAAACTTTATGATGTAACTCTTTTTCTAAAATCAAAGGGTCTTCCTAAGATCGATGAGACACATGCTTTGTCAAAACCACTCACTTCAAACTCGGTACCTACACCACAAGAATCAAAAGTTGTAAAAAATGATAACGTGATTGCCCCAGGAATGTTTAGGATTAATCCTTTTAAGCCTTCTAGGGAAGAAAAGTCTATGCCTAACAAAGTTAGAGCAAGCGTTAGGACAAATCCAATCACTATTTCATAACCTCATGTCATCACTAAGAAAGATGTTAATTCTAACTCAAATGGTTTTTCTTCTACAGGAGTAGACAACACTGCTAAGACCAGAAGGCCACAGCCTAGGGGCGATACAATGAATCGCATTAGGGTCCCCTCTGCGTTAAGAGTAGTTTTGCAGCAAGAATATAGAAAGTTGGAAGTAGAAGAACACCCTAGGAATTTACTACTTTCTAAGAATAAGAAACATATGTCATCTGAATGTAATAACGTTAAGCTTGCTATTCGGAATGATAAATCTGAAGTTGTTTGTGCTATATGTAAGCAATGTTTAATTACTGCTAATCATGATGTCTGTGTGCTTAATTATGTAAATGACATAAATTCTCATAGTATGAAACAAAAGGCAAACATTTCAAATATTGCAAATTTGTTTATGGTGTATCGACTCGGGTTGTTCCAAGCATATAATGGGGAATCCGAACCTTCTCGTCAACTTCGTCTGGAAGTTTTTAGGAACTGTTCGCTTTGGAAATGATCATGTTGCTGTAATTTTGGGTTTTGGTGATCTTCAATAGGGAAATATATTGATCACCAGGGTTTATTTCGCACACCTTACACAAACACCCCTATTTTTTGTTTTTTAGGAGTGAGTTTGTATTGTGATTTTTTGATGTTTGATGTGAGTTGTGTGTTTTTTTTTTTTTTTTTTTTTTTGGAGTGAGTTGATTGTGTTGTTGCTTGGATTTATTTGATGTGAGGTGATTCGTGTTTTGTTTCACATTTAAAACACAAATTTCGAGTTGAGTTGAGTGTGGTGAGTTTTTGTTCGTGTGATGAGTATTTTTATTTTGTTTGGTATGCCCGCTTGGTTGTGATTTTTTGTTTTTTGTCTTTTGTTTGGTGTTTGTTGTTATATGAGTTTCTCTTTGAGTGAGTGAGATTTTGAGGTTGAGCGTTGAGAGCTTGGGGTATAATCTGTTCTCGGTTGGACAGTTTTGTGATTCAGATTTGGAGGTCACTTTCGAAAGAAATACATATTTCGTCAGAAACTTAGAAGGAGTTGATTTGTTAAAAAGAAATCGCACAACAAACCTTTACACCATCAATCTCTATGAAATGGCCTCTGCTTCTCCAATTTGCCTCATGGCTCGTGCTACTTCTACCAAGTCTTAGTTATGGCATCAACGTTTATCCCATCTCAACTTTGACACCATAAATGACCTTGCCAAAAATGACCTTGTCACCGATCTTCCAAAATTCAAATATTATAAAGAATATCTTTGTCCCTCATGTGAGCAAGGAAAAAGCAAAAAGGGCATCTCACCCACCCAAACCAGTTCCAAATTTTAAGCAAAGGTTACACCTTCTTCATATGGATTTTTGTTGTCCAATGAGAATCGTAAGCATAAATGGAAAGTGGTATGTTCTGGTGATCGTAGATGACTACTCCTGTTACACTTGGGTACTCTTTGTCAAATCAAAAGATGAAGCACCAGAAGAGATTAAAATATTTCTAAATAAAATTACAATTCGTTTGCAAGCTACTGTCACTGTCATAAAAACTGACAACCGCACAGAATTCAAAAATCAAATCCTTAAAGAATACTTTGATAGTGTTGGCATCTCTCACCAAGCGTCTTCTTTCAGAACACCTCAACAAAATGGAGTCGTGGAACGAAGAAATCGGACGCTAGTGGAGGTTGCTAGAAGAATGTTAATTTTATCTCGTGCATCATTATTCTTATGGGCTGAAGCAACTGCTACTGCGTGCTACACTCAAAACTGCTCCATTATTCACCGTCGATTTGTCAAAACATCATATGAGCTTATTAACGGCAGAAAACAAGATATCTCCTTTCTTCATGTATTCGGGGCTCTCTATTATCCCAAGAATGATCATGAAGATATTGGGAAGCTTAGTGCAAAAGGAGATATTGGCTTTTTCATTGGTTATTCTGCTAATTCCTGTGCTTACAGCGTTTACAACCGAAGGACAAAGAAAATTATGGAGACTATGAACGTGACATTTGATGAGCTTTCAGCCATGGATTTTGAACAAAATAGTTTAAAACCCAGGCTTCAAAGTATGACTTCTGGACAAATTAGTTCAAGACTCGATCTTGCTTAAGCTCCGTCAACAATAATAACTCAACAACCAACTGAACGTGAATTGGATTTACTGTTCGAAACTATGTATGATGATTTCATTGGTGGTCAACCGTCAGCTGCTCCAGGAACTACTCCGGCTACTCAAGCACCTTAAGTTCTTTAAACTCTAACTACATCTATAACAATAGTAGACACCGCACCGACACCAGCAAATTCATCCTCTCAAGCTACAAATATTCCAAACACTTCACAGGACATTGATGAGCTCGCAACACAACAACAACATGTACATCAATGTTGATCCCACTTGAATAGATCTTGCTTGGCTTGTTATAAAGTTTAGTTACTTTGAATAAATCCAAAACATATGGTATAGGAGAAAACTTTGTTTGAATATTTTATCAAAGGATATGTTGGAATCTTTAGTCTATGTTACAAAAGTAGAATAAATCTATAAATAGTATTGAACAAGATTATATAATACCAAACTTTTAGCCTCAATATAAAATGAACACTCTTAATAGTGTTAGGGTCATACAAAACCTTGAAGCTATAATAAAACAATTTCTAGATTATATATTTTTCTATACCCTAGGACCTCCTTTTATACACCAAGGAGTCCTAACTGGCTTACAATATTTTCCTAAGTTATCATGATCTTCTAATCTAATAACTTATACATATCTTTTACATAAATATCTCATACATATCACAAAAGCAATCTTTATCTTTATCTGAGTAATTTTTATCCATTAGCAGTTTTAATCCTTCATCAGTTGTAACTCTGTCAGCAGTTGTAACTTTATATCAGCAGCATTAACTCTGAACTAGCAGCAGTAACTTATACACCAGCATCATTAACTTACCAGCAACAACTTCAAGAAGCTTTTAATCTTAACAATCTTCCCCTAAACTTGATATTTATCTTTAAATCTTAAGTTTCTTCATTGAAAGCTTCATAATCACTAGGAGGATGTATCCAAACACTTCATTTCTTCTTGAGTTGTTTTGTCATGAGCTTTAGGAGTTGATAACACGTCTTATTCCAATGATAAGCTTGAAGCTTCTTATTTAGCATGTCTGTAATTGTTGCAGGTGTAAGGGGATAAGTCTTTTCTACCAGCATATAGATATGTAGATTTTGAAACCTCATAAAATGCACTCCACAGGAATCAAATAGCTTCTAAATTATCACTTTGTATCCTTATAGACTCCTCCACACTTCACTTTCTATATCAGGTTCAAACATCACTTTTAAATCTCCCTATAACACTCTTTCATATTCTTCCTCTGGCCTTGTATTCCCATGTTTAGCTTTAACTAACTTTCAGAGAGTTTCCAAGTCTTCTCTATTAATATTCTAAAGCATCCAAATCATTGATGAGTACCTCTTTGAACTTCCATCAGCTCTTATGATTTGAAAGTATCCCATATTTCCTTCTTTGATGATTTTCAAGTCAACAATGATTGGAGGATTTGTAGCTAATGGTATAGCATCAACTGTTATTTCTTCTTCATTAACAACAATCTCCATATGTTGTTTCATCTTAGCTTCTTCTTGATCATCATCTATCTTTTACTTCTTAATCCTTTCTTGTTCTAGCTCTATGTCTGCTCTTTTAGAACTGTTCTCTTTCTTAGCTTCAGCTTTCTTTTAACTCTCTTCCATCAACTCTGTTTTGTAGTCAACAAAAGTGTTAACTCTTTTGAAAGCTTTGTTAAACATATCCTTGATAACTTCAAACTTGAAGCCCTTTAACTGTTTCAGAGTGTATCCTTCCATGTTTTTCAAATAGTTACAATATAGCTTTCTTTGTTGAGCTTGAGTTTGTGGTTTGTTCCTCTTTTCTCTTGCTCTTAATGCTGTAAAATGTTTCTTTCTTGCCTCTAAGAGTTGTACAAACAATTTTAACTTTTCTTTAATAGTCAACTGCTCTTGTTCTTCTGATTGTAGTTGTTTAGCCATTTGATAGTCAGCATCTATCATTGCTTGCACATTATCCCATTCTTCAATTAAAGCTATATTTGCTTCATTTTTCTCTTTTATAAGCCTCTCTTCTTCTTCTTCAGCTTGCAGCTTGAATGCAAGTTCAAGATCAAGTCTAATTTTCTCTTTCTTTGAGAACTTCTTTATAGGTTCTTCTTCAACCATTTTAGTTTTACCCTTGTCCTTAACCTGTGATGGTTGTAAAGAAGAAACTATTGGTGTAGATGCAGGTGCTTCCTCCTCCTAATCATGAAAGACAATTCCTTTAGCCCTTAGTCTTGTGCTGATAGGTGTAACTATTGTAGCAGCTATTGTAACAGCCTTAGGTTTAGCTGCTTTGATCTCAATCAAGGTCTAAGCCAGAGTCAACTCATCAACAGTTGTTGTTGGAGCACTGGCAGTAGTAGCTTCAAAATTAGCAGCAGTAACTGGATTAGCAGTACTAACATCCTTGTCAGCCATAACTTCCTGCCCATCTAAAACACCTGTATAAAACAATAGATTATCATCATTCTTCCCCTAAGTATCATCAATCAAAGTAACCTCTGCATCAGCATCAAGATCAATAATTTTCCTCCCCTGTTTGGATGCATCCTTCTGATTACCTAAACTTTCTTCAGAGGATTCCACTCTCATTGATCTACCAACCTTGTATAACCTTATAAGCCCATGAGGTTTTAACTTTTTCTTCTTCTCAAGCTTCTTTACTCTTTGTTTCAAACTTAGAATTTCCTGGTCTTGAGCAGTCTCTAAAGCCTCCAAATCAAGAACCTTCTTTTGTAAGTTGGTATAAATTTTTATCAATTCATTAAGTTTCCATATCTTTCTCACACTCTTGAGCACTCGGCTAGATCATTGGAATGTGTAGGTATATTTCATCTGCAACAATCATTCAGTAGAATCACTAGGTTGAGGAACCTCAGTGTCCTGCCTCTGTTTCCTCCTTGATTGTTTCTTCTGAGGTTGTAAGGTAGATGGTTAAGTAATGGTGGGTGAGTGTTAAGGATCAGTAGGCATTGTTGAACCTTTACCCTTTTGTTGAGCTTGAACCATTATAGTTGGAAATAAAGGTGTGACCCTACCAAAAAAGTCTTTTCCCTGCCTCTTCATGTTAGCAAAAACCTTCTTAGTGTGAAAAGGTGTAACATAAATCCCTTTATGTTTGGACATTCCTTCAACTTGTTTATCCAAGAACACTTGCACAAATCTTGGATACATCAATAATTTAACACCACCTTCCAAGTTCTTAACCATATTATCAAAAATGTACTTGGTAAAGTTTAATTTTTGGTTTGTGGCAAGGATAGTAGATGATAGCAGTAGGCCATAATGCCTACGCTAAATTCGTTTCACATGTATGTTGGTCTTAGCACTTTAGGCATTACAGAATGTATGGAATTTAAAAAGCTTTTCTTTGAGGAGAAATGAATGCTTTAAGTGAAAAGTAAGTGTCTGTGTAAGTTTTTATACCTCCTTCTTTCCAATTCTGACAATGAATGTAGCAGTAGGTTGACATTGTTCCATTCAGCATCTTTTTACTTAAGAACTCTTCTCACGCTTGTTTTAGTAACGATTACCTTCTTCCCATCCGCTAGGGCTTATATTTATACTTCCCTATTAATCGTGTTTGCTTTAATAGTAGCCCAGAACTGCTTAATGCATGAAGTATAGATGGTGGGATTCACCGTTAGCGTATTATCTGATAGAACTTGAATTCAATAAAATAATAATTCCTCAAACCCATCATTTCTTCGGGTTCTCCAAAACGCACCCAATTTATGAGTTTCAGCAAAAAATTTAGGTATCGACATTGTGTTGTATTTTGATGATGAATATTATATGAGTTATGGGTTTATGATTAGTGGGTATAAACAAAGTGTAAAAATTCATCGAATGAGTGATGTAAACACTTTAATTGAGATATTATGAATCAACCCTCAACATCTTTAACTTGAACTGGAATTTGTTAGTTATGGCTTAATAGAATTAACTTACATAAAGCATTAGTAAGATATGACTTAGCCGCATTATTATACGAGCTAAGTTAGTAATTTTGCCTAACAACATTATCTTATACGAGCGAAGTAGTTTGTTATGTCTTACTTCCTTGACTGCTGAGTTACCAAGCATTTAACTTAATCCATTCCAAATAGCTTTTTCATCATAAAAAGTAACATTTTAAATCACAAAACTCTTCCTGTCTGTTTTTTGATTTTCTTATTTCTTTTAGCTCACTTTTCTCTCTGTCTGTTTTTGATTTCTCTCATTTCTTTTAGCTCACTTGTATCTCCGTATGTTTTTTATTTCTCGCATCTCTCTTTCTGTTTTTATGCTCACCAATTTCTCTCAATACTCACAATATTAAGTATAACTAACAGTATTAACTTGACAGTATTAAGTATAACTAGCAGTACGAATTATACTTAACAGTAAAAACTTAAAGTTACCAGTACTAACTCAAATTTCCATCCTTGGCAGCTTTTGGATTCCAATCAAAGCATTATTTGTGTATAGTCTGTTGTATATCATAACATTTTACCTTCTCTTAATCAATACTTTACTTGCAATCAGATATTGAAATTGTATCATCAATGCTTTTGTGAGCAAATCTGCAACATTTTGATCTATGTGAATCTTTCATATCTTGATATGCTTTTTGAAATTGGAATCTTGATAAGTGATGGCCTCAATCTCAATGTCCTGTGTCTTTGAGTGAAATACTGGATTTCTCTCATCAATGCCAAATGCTACTCTCATTGTCATATGAAAATTTTAGGGTTCATAATGTTGTTACTTAATCAAGCAATTGACTTTATGGATTATAACACTTATCCAGGCCTATTTTGTAACGGTACATATTCTGCTTCAGTTGTAGAATTTTCCACCATAGTTTGCTTCTTGTATTGCCATGAAATCAATCTGCTCCCAAGAAATTACCAACCTCTTGTTGTGGATTTCCTGTCTAAACTTGCTCCAACATAGTCACTATCAGTATAAGCTTCCAAGTCAAATGGTGAGTCCTTATGATACCAAAAACCTAAAATAGGTTGACTTTTTAAGTATCTAAAGCTTCTTTATAGCATGAAGATGTAAAACTTTAGGTGTGACTTGAAATCTTGCACAAGCACATACAGCAAACATTATATCAGGCCTTAAAGATGTTAAATACATCAATGATCCAATCATTGATCTATATAAGTGAACATCAACATCTTCAGCATTTTCATCCTTCATCAAAGGCTTTGAGGTCTCTATAGGTGTACTTGCTGTCTTCATAGTTGAAAAGCCAAACTTCTTCAAAATTTCATCCACATACTTGTCTTGACTGATGAAAATTCCATCATTTTTCTGTGACACTTGTAGTCCTAAGAAGAAGGTAAGCTCACTCATAGAGCTCATCTGGAACTTCTTATGCATTAATTTCTCAAACTCAGTGCATAAACTCTTCTTAGTAGATCCAAAAATGATATCATCTACATATACTTTAACTAGTAGAATATCACATTTGACCTTTTTAATGAACAAAGTCTTATCTATTGTTCCTCTCTAAAATCCATTGTTTAATAAATAGGTAGATAAAGTCTCATACCAAGCGCTAGGAGCTTGATGTAGATGATATAATGTCTTTTCTACCTTATAAACTCTGTCAGGGAACTTTGGATCTTCAAACCCTAGAGGTTGACAGACATAAACTTCCTCTTCAATCTTGCCTTACAGAAATGCACTCTTTACATCCATCTGGTACACAACAAAGTCTTTGAATGAGGCATAGGCTAAGAACAACCTAATTGCTTTAATCCTAGCAACTAGAGCAAAAACCTCATCATAATATATTCCCTCTTCTTAAGTGTAACCCTATGCAACCAGCCTTGCCTTGTTTCTAATCACAATATCTCTCTTATCTTTCTTGTTTCTGTAGACCTATTTTGTTCCAATGGCCCTCTTATCATATGGCAAATCAACCAAAGTCCAAACCTTCTGCAATTTAAGCTGTAGAAGCTCATCCTGCATTGCTTCTATCCATCTTGGATATGTCAAAGCTTGAATCACCTTCTTGGGTTCTACTTGTGATAGAAAACAAACAAATAGACAATTTTGAAAATCCTTATGATTTGTTCTCCTCTGTTGCACTGAGCTAAACATACCATGGTCAGTCACCCTCTTTATCATCCTTCTGGTTTGAGGTGCTGAATGTATATCTCCAATGATTTGTTCAACTGGATGATCCTTGTGAATTCTGGTAGTTGGAATAGGACTGACAGGGGATATTTGTATCCAAATTTGTCATGTCAGCCTCTACACAACGAACTTCCACTTCATCTGAATATACAATCACTTCCAATTAGGCAATTGGATCATCCAGCACATCCAATGATCTATGTTTTATCTACAACATATCTTCTATGCCAGCAGCATTTAACAGGTGAACTAACAGTATTTAATAATTGTTTAGTACTGTTTTACATTTCATATTTTTCTTGATTAAGTCTTGGCTCCTCTGTATTTGGCATCTCACTATCTTTATTCCCTGCATCTTTAGCATCCTTCTTTTCCTTCTCCCTGATGGTTTGAATCTAGTATCAGGAGAAATCTTTAAAATAGAAGAGGATGTTGAAATTTAAGTCCAATAATGTATAGTATGTATCTTTGCCAGTACTGCCTCCACATCTATCTTTGCCTGCATTATCACATTCTTTTGTACCTGCACTACCATTAGATTCCCTGCGAGAACTGGCTTATACATCATAGATTTTGTCATTGTATCAATATCAAAAAGCCATTCTGGTCTACTCCCTGCAACATTAGGTTTATTACAAGAAAAGTAATGTGCAAGTTCTCCCTCACTATCCTGGTTCTACTATTAAATACTCTAAATGTCTTACTATTCACAGAGTATCCAACAAAGAAATCCCTCATCAGCCTTCCCTCCCAAACTTACCTATGTGATCTAAGGTATTAAGAATAGTAATAGGACACCCAAATGGTCTCATGAAGCTTAAGGCAGGTTTTCTACCTAGAAAAAGTTCATAAGGGGTCTTGTTGTGAGGCTTGATAACTAACACCCTATTTTTGGACATAACAGGCAGTATTAACTGCTTTAGCTCAAAAGATAGTAGGTAACTTTGAATCAGCTAGCATAGTCCTAGCAACCTCTATTAGTGTTCTATTTTTCCTTTCAGCTACTCCATTTTGCTATGGAGTTCTAGCAACACTAAATTCTCTCATGAAAACCTATCATTTTACAAAACTTATTCAATTCCTTATTCTTAAATTCAATTCCATTGTTCAGTCTGATTTATTTTGACTTGTGATTTATTTGACTTTCTATTCTTGTTATAAAAGCCTTAAGGATTCCACTGGTCTCATCCTTAGTTGCTAAAAAGAAAACCCAACTAAATCTACTAAAGTCATCTGTGACAACTAGGCAGTACATCTTTTTCATTATACTCTTTACAAAATTTTGACCAAATAAATCCATGTGCAACATTTGTAAAGGTTGGCTGATTGAGCTCACAGTTTTGGTCTTACAAGAGGCTTTATGTTGCTTTCCCTTCTGGCAAGCAACACATGTATGATCATTTTCAAAAATCTTTAAAGGTAAACCTCTTACAAGATTTCCCCTTACAAGTTTGTTCATAGTTTTGAAATTTATATGCCCAAGCCTCCTATGCCAAAGATTAGATTCATCCAATGTAGCCTTTGCAAAGAGACAAATTAGACCTCCTGAAGGAATAACATTCTTTAAGTCAACACTGTACATGTTGTTCTTTCTGGGAACTCTAAGCAAGACTTGATTTTCATCAAGTAGCTTAAAGTCAGGAGACAAAACAACACATTCAGTGTCTGTAAAAAGAACATTGTTCTTCTTGTCACACATTTGTGACACACTAAAAAGGTTAAACTTAAGCTCCTTAACAAAGTATACATCTTCAAAGTCTAATTTTCCTGTCCTGATTTTACCTTTACCAGTGATTTTGCCTCCTTTGGTACTACCTCCAAAGGCAACAAATCTTCCATCAATTTCTTCATAATCTGAGAGGTATGACTTGTTTCCAGTCATTTACCTAGAGCATCCACTGTCAATGACTCCTTTTTCCTGTAATTCTAGTTGTGGATTGCCCTGCATAAAAAGTAAGAGAATCAGGCTCTCTTGGGGACCCAAGCCATTACAGACTTGGATTTGCCTTGTGCATCAACATAGTCAAATCTTTTCATAACTATTGATGCACTATTGTATTTGGAGACATGATCTATAACTTTTTGCTTTGGTCTTCAAACCCAACAAGCTGAGGCCTTAACAACATTAGTCTCATTTCCCTTATAATCACTTACTACTGCTTTTGGCCTAACAGTAGTAACATTTCCCTTAATAGTATTAACTTTTACATTGAAATTACTGTTTTTATTTGTTGTAAACTTGTTAAAGGGCCTCCTAACATGTGAATATGCTATATTAATAACATTTGATGATGGCCTTGCACAGTTCACTGTTGGTCTTGGGCAAGCAGTATTAATTGGTCTGGCAGCATTAACTGATACTGCTGCTTTTGAAAAGTTTTTAATAAGCAGTATTAAGTATTTTAAGGCCAGATTTCATTAAGAGTGCTCTTGGAACAAAATTTCTTTTTGATTAGGGTGAGACATTCCTTTGAGAATTTTGATGATTCACCCTTCTAGCATTGTTCCATACAGGTTTTTCTACCATTTTCTTTTCATAGAAATCACAATCTTTGATCAAATGGTTAAAACTGCCACACACATAGCAAGCTTTATTTTTAAACTCAAACTTACTTCCTAGTTTCTGAGTCATCAAATTATTCCAGTTTCTCTTGTTACCTCTAGGATTTTGACTGTTTTTCCTAGGGTATTTAGCTTGCTTATTGAATTCTATCTTCTTAATAGACTCGCCTAGATGATTCACATGCTCCATTAGATTTACCAAATTCTACTATTAGCAAAATTTATTTTCTCGTTTAACTTAAACTCAGTCTCATTCTCATCCTCACTGCAGATATCCAATCTTCAATAAGTGGTTCACTAACAGACTTAGGTTTTGACTCACTAGTCTTAACTTCACTAGTTGCAACTACAGGCACACTAGTTATAGACTCACTAAAAACATATTCATCCTCATTAGCAAGTACCAAATCAGGTTTAGGAGGCATAAAGTTCCCAGTATAGGCAGGGGGAACAGCATGATACCCTTCACCTGTTTTGTACTTACCATTCACTTGAATATTAAACACTTGACTATCAAACCCCACACCATTCTTGAACTTATCACTTACTTGTATCTCTAATAGTTTGCTTAGATTCTTAGATGAATTCTCAAACTTTTCTAAGGTAAGTTTTAAATCATCTCTTTCTTTTTCAGTTTTTTCAAATTTCTTTCTAAGCTCTGTTAGTGCATTATCTCTCAACATAACATCAAGTTTTAAAATCTTTATGTCCTCCTCAAAAACAGCCTCATTCTTTTTATATATATCTAGTCTAGCCTCTGCAGATTCTAGACATGCTTTATAAGCTCTTACATTTAATTGAGGCTTAGTAAAATCTTTTGTCAGATTATCATAATGTTCTTTGAGAGTTTCATAAGATTTTAATCATGCTTTAGAACAAGTAGATACCTTAGAATCTGAGCTTGAGGAACTTGAAGATGTATAGGCCATGAGTGCAAAATTGGTAGGTCCTTCTTCAGTCCTGGACACTACAGTCATACCCAAGTCCACTTAGCACCTAATCATATACCTCTGTTTTTCCTACAGCACATTCCTCTTACAGGTCTCTATCCTTTCTCACCTGGAGCCCGCACTCCCTCGAGCCTTGCACTCCTTTGCAAAGTGGCCCCTTATGACATTATAGCAGTACCACCTTTGCTTTATAAATCCAATGGTCTCAGGACCATTGGAGCCAACCTTCCTTCCAGTCTTATTTAGGAATATTCTGGCTCTCATGGTTAGCATAACCATCTGCCACTTTAGATCCATCTCTTCTAAGTCATCAGCATCAATCTGTTGTAAGTCCTCATTATCTAATTGTGGACTATTAGATTAATTTGCATAGAAAGAATAGATCACGGCATCACTTAGACAATCAGTATTGACTGAGTTAGAACCATGAGCTTAATTGGTACTCAGTGCTTTTAGAGAGACAAAAGCTACAATTTGTGAATTTTGGTTTAGCTAGATGACCCTTTAACTTCTGTTTCATAGATTTATAGATTAGTTGTATAGGTCAAACCACGCTCAAGGTTTTCAATTTAGGTTGTTCTCCAAATCAAGTAAGAGTCCTTCCATTCTTATGGAGACTTCTTAGAACTCAGATTCATATCTTCTTGAGAAATAGTTTCACCCAGAATCTCTAACTGACTGATAAGCTTTTGAAGCCTATCATAGTTAGATCAAAGTCCTTATGAGTTCTTTATCCACTGAAATACTCAACTGTTTCTGTGAAAAAAGTTTTTTTTTTTTGGTCTTTTGAGTTTCTTGACTCCTTATTACCTACAAAAAACTTTTCTCTATAGCATCCATCAGAGACTTGGCAACATTTTGTAGGAGTTAAACTTAGTTGGTGTTCATTTTGAAGAGCTTATCAACAATGTACCCCTTGTCTTTAACTCATTCTTCTTGCTAACTCTCTTCTGCATTGTAGGAGGATATGTTTTTCTCAACACCATCTAACCATTTCTTTTGTGGAGGTGGGTCACCATTTATTATTACTTCCCAAAGAGCATAATCAGTCATTAAGAAGTACTATTCAATCCTTATTTTCCAAAGCTTAAATTCGCCTGGATTGAGCACTGGAAGTTTTGCAACAGCAACCATTGGTGCAGATACTGCCTCCATGTTCTCACAAATAAATAGATCTGGTATGTGTAGATTTGTTTCTTCTTATTCAAAGTTTCTCAACCTGGCTCTGATACCACTTGTTGATCCCACTTGAATAGATCTTGCTTAGCTTGTAAAAGGCTTCCTTGTACTGAATAAATCCAAGACAACTATGATAGAAACTTGATTGAATAATCAAAGAACTATGCGGAATCTATCTATGATAACTTAGAGAATAAGCAATAAAACAGTAATGAACAAGATTGTATAATACCAGACTTTAAGCCTCAATATATTAATACGAACACTCTTGATAGTGTTAGGGTTATACAAAACCTTAAAGCTATAACAAAATGATTTCTAGATGTGATGTGAAAGATGAATAACAACTACATACCCTAGGGTCTCTTTTTATACACCAAGGAACCCTAATGGGCTTACAACGCATTTTCTATACATACATATCTTTTTCTAAAATATCTCATTCTTATCACGTAAGCAGTACTAACATATACACTAACAGTACTAACTAAACTCTAACAGCAGAAACTCTTCTAGCAGTAGTAACTAAAACTAGCAGTAGTAACTTTACACTAGCAGTAGCTAATGACTTTAGAATATTTCCTGCAGTCTTCACCATCATAAAGCATATAAACCAGCAGTTATAAACTTGAACCACAGAAGAGTAACAGTTAATAAAAGCCTTTTATACCCAACCACAGAACCTAAGCTCCTTTTGGCATTTGGATCAATAGCTTCAGGAAAGGTAGGTTGATATGGATTTGTTTAAAAATGTTTAGCAGCTTCTCATCCTCATCCTTTGTTTTCCTCTTCTTAATCGAGAGAAAATGGATGATTGAGGAATTGATGGTTGGTAATAGGTAGGAGATGTTTGGATTTCGTTACCATGATTGACTCGGGGTTCTTCGCTCCTAATTTCATCATTACTGGCCTGCTCATGAGGGAGAGGAGATGTATGAGACACAGGTAAATGCGGATCGAGTGTAGTGGTCCCAGATCGAGTTGTGATGGCCAAAGCTGGGTCGCTAGGGTAAGTCTTCCTTCCGAGTGTAGTGAAAACCTGGGAGAATTATTCATGCATATTGGTCTTCCGTTGGTCCAGCATTTCCCTTAGTCCATTAAGGTGGTGTTTCTTTTCCATCAAGAAATTTGTCATGTCATCTTCGAATTTACTTCGAAGAACCCAGTGAAGGTCCTCCTCTCCTTCCTCTTTTATATAGTTTCCCTATGGAGGGATATCGTTATTCTGATAGAATTTTAGGAGGGAAGGGTCATCGTAGATGTCGCCACCTGATAGGCAAACTTGCTCGTGTGACATGTTTTGGTCGCACTCGTCAGCTTCGTGAGCCCCACCACAAATATCGCAGATGAGATATGCGTTTTAAGGGATTTCCTACGAGTAGGGGTTGTAAGGTAGGAGAGCTGCTGATGGGCTCTTTTCAGCCAGTCTTCCATAGTAGGTTTTGTCAATTCAGAAGCAAGTGAGACGTATTCATGAGACAATGGGTCATCCCACGAGTCTTCTTGGTATTGAACGAATTCCTCGATACGATCCCATCCCTCGTCTTCGTAGAGCGAGGCAAATTTGAATTTGACAAACTGACTGAACTTTCCTTTATCCTTGGGAATCATATTATCGTAAAATAATTGAACTAAGAGCCATTTATTGATCCCATGGTGCGGTCTTTATAGAGCAGATCCTAAAAGCGTCTTCAGGCGTCCCAGATGGGTTAGTCTTTATCTTAACGGAATCAGAGGATGTGTGATTGATTAAATGCAGTGCGCTCAGGGGGAAAGAACTTATTTAGAAAGTGGGAAGACAGTTGTTCCCGTGAGGTAGCATGGATAGGAACATCCTTCCAGCCATTTCTTTGCTTCCCCTTTTAGGGTAAAGTAGAAGAAACGTAGCTGAGATGCGTCTCTGGTAGCTCCATCGACTCGTATATTATCCATGATGCTGAGGAAGAGCCTAATGTGGTCGTAGGGGTTTTTGGTTTCCAATCCATGGAATTCACACACGCTTTGGATAAGCCACGTGTCACGGGCGTCTAACACTTCACTAGTATGCTCTTTGGGGAAAGTGGTTGAGTTTTGGAATCCTGCTTGGTTTGGACGAGAGTGTTTGTGTAAGGTTTTAGGAATGGAGGTGATGACAGGTTCCGCATTTCTAGATGATGACGCCCTGTCGTTGAAAAGGCTTCGCCCAGCAATGTTAAGGATTCGTTGGGTGGATGCCGTCGAGCGGCCTTTCTTCGCTGGTGTATTTCTTGTTCGGGTTCATCAAGAGGCTCAAAAAGCCTCCTAATGGTGATACATGTCATGATGATGTTTTAGGATGAGTAAGAAGGGAGCCAGATACGAACAAAATCACAAATAAAAGATAGACTACGAGAAAGCTAATTAGACATAAATTAAAATCTTACTCGAAAAAATTCAAGTAAGTAAATCTAAGCTAAATAAAATCGGAACCTAAACTAGTTGCTATTCCACGTGCAAGTGGTGCCAAAAACTTTTGATAGGTAGTGTTAAACTTCACTTCAAGTTTAACAACTCCCTAGGCAGGGTACCTAACCGTTGTAGTGTAGTATAGGCAAGACACGGGGGTTGTTATCGTTCTATAGGGGAATAGGCATCAATAAAGGTCCTAATTGAATGTAGCTAAGAACTAGAGGTTAAGAGAAGATCATTTTTGGTTTTTTTATATGTTATAAAAGTAAGTAAAATCTCAGGTTTTGAAGGTGGTTGGTTTTGAACTACTAATTAAAACTAAATTAAACTAACTAAGATTAGGGAATTCGTAATAAGGAGAATAGTGTTTACTTAATCATGTATGTTCCTTGGTAGCTTCTCCAACTCTATTTTCCTCGTCACACTTGTGATGTATATATAGGTACTATTCTAATGCATGGCGAATTACACGAAAACGCCGTCTATGAAATAACTAACTAGAGCAACGCACAAGTAAGGTAGTATGACGACTATTACATGGCGCCTAGTCTAGATAACCGCGTTTGTATTAATACCTAAAGGGGATCATCTACACACGGATAAGGTAGTATGAAGACTATTACTGGTGGAATCGTTTCTACGCAATCATGTCTCCCAAGATCTTACGATAATGGTACTAACACATGCACACACATCAGCAAGAGACAACAAGTTTTAAGATCTACTACACAATCAACATACAATTCATAAAAACACTTAAAAGATCTAGCCAAGCATGTTTAAGATAGAGGAAGCACAATTATATATCAAACAATAAGACATATTGAAAGATAAGAGATAAAAGAACTTCACTATGATGAATCAAGCAACTAGTTCATACACTCATTTAATGGAAACCCTAAAAAACTCTAAATCTGGTACACATGTTCTCCATGAACTACACCCTAATATCATCAAGACAAAATGAGTAAATTGAAAACGTGAATTTTGAGTTTGTATATAAGAGTTCAGCCGCGACGGCGTCGCCATTGTCCTTACTCCGTTCGTCAAGCAAGGGCTTCTTTGGGTCTCAAACTTGACGGCCTGATCCATACTATGTCTCCATTATCAACGACGTCCTCAACTTGAGTCTAGACGTGGTCAGGAATATTCAGACGAGCGTCTCCAAAGCCTGTCTTGAATCTTTATCAATCTTCAAACCCGTTAGCTACCTTGTCCGTTTACTTCCCAAAATAGAGCTAAAACGTTGTGTATTTCCACCAAATGTCTTCCAAATGCTAAAAATGCAAAAAGAAACGATTAAGCACATATTTAAGACATTTTTGCATGATTATAAGGGTAAAATGACCTTGAAAAGTGCATAAAATTACACCTCATCAGCTACAAACGAAGACTAAGCTAAAGTTCTAGGAACTCCTAAAGGCACACACTGATGTCTTTGCATGGACTACTGCCCACATGACAGGAGTTCCAAGAGTCATAATGGTGGGAGGAGAAATCTTTAATACAAAACACAAAGTGAACAAGTCCAAGCATGTAGAACCAGTAAAGCAAAAGAAAAGAAGCATGGCACCGAAAAGAAATGAAGCGATTCACACCCAAGTGGAAGAACTCACAAAGGACAACTTTTTACGAGAAGTCAAGTATCAAACGTGGGTGTCAAACCCAGTGATTGCAAAGAAGGCTATGGAATATTTAAACTGTGCAAAAGACTTCACAAACATAAATAAGGCATGCCCAAAAGAAAATCATCCGCTACCCACAATTGAATCGAAAGCCAAAGACATACACCAACACCGATTCAAATGTTTCCTGGATACGTACAAAGGATACCACTAAATCCCATTAGCCAAAAAAGATGAAGAAAAGACAGCTTTCTACACAAGAGAAGGGGTATTCTGTTATAAGAGGTTGCCTTTTGGTTTGAAGAATGCGGGGGCAACCTATCAGAGACTAATTGACAAGGTGTTCAGCTGCCAAGTGGGATGAAACATGGAAGTCAATGCTGACAAGATGGTCATAAAGAGTGACTCCGAAGAAGAAATGCTTGCTGACAATAAGGAGACTCTCGAAAGACTCTGAGTGACTAACCTGAAACTCAACCCAAAGAAGTGCTCCTTTAGAGGAGAGGAAGGGAGGTTCTCAGGGCATCTCATCATAAAGCAAGGAATCAAGGAAGATCCTTCGAAGGTCAAGGCAATATCAGACTTACAGCCTCCTAAATCGGTCAGTGAAATACAAAGCCTCGGCAAGAAGTTGGTGGCAATAAATCATTTCCTTTCGAAGGGGGTGGATAAAATGATTCCCTTCATGCGAACTCTAAAAAATTGCCCGAGTGGAAAGAGGTCCTAATGGACGACAGAAGCAGACGAAGCCTTTCGAAGAATGAAAGAACTTTTAGAAGCACTACCAATTGACCGCAACCGCCAAAGCTAAACCCTTGATAGTGTACCTAGGTCGGCTTTGAAGAAAGTAAAGTTGAAGTATTACAGCAGAAAGAGGAAAAGCAAGTTCCTTTGTATTTCGTCAGCCGAATATTACATGGGGGTGAGCTAGAATACCCGAAACTAGAAAAGCTCATGCTGGCCCTTGTATATGCCACAAGAACGCTGTGAAGACCAAAGTTGGCTGAGTGGTTACAACCCATGACCAACACCATTGTGACCCATTTTAAGGTAAAACCAAACACCCCCTTAAATATATGAAAAACGTTTTTTAACTAATTTTAGTGAAAGGAAGGCTGAGATAAGTGATTACAAGGTAGGTCTAACAACTTTTAACATATGTTTAAGCAATTTAAACAGAAATAAAACAGCTTAATTTATATTTCAGATTTCAACAATGGAAATTCCAACAAACACTTAACTTTTATTAAACTGAGAAGTATTACAATTTTAGCTTAAAAAACAACTGAGTTATACTCAAATAATTAAAAGACAGACTTGAAATTTAAAGTTAAGCAAAAAAAACATAAAAATGGTGTGTGAGTCTCGGCTTGGTCTCTCTTCTTTTATAGAGGCTCAAAGCCCTTGGGCTGTGTTTGTTGCGAGTGTAGAAAGGCCCTCATCCATTCCTAGCCCTTGGATTGCTTTGCACCATTCTCAGCCATGGATGGGAACTTTGGGTTGTGTGATTTGCCAGGGAAAGGGTTTGTAGGGGCAATAGGTTGTGGGGAAAGGTGTGGGTGAGCTGTAGAGGTACTTGGGAGGTGGTTTGGACTCGAAACTGTGGGGAAAAAGGGTGGTTTGGGTTTTGGCGGGTATAGGGTGTACAGGGCAAGTGGTGCAGGTTTAAACGTAAAGGTTGGGGAAGAGGCAAGTTTAGTCCTCCAACTTTCTCACTCTTTTCATTTCGTTTTAAGCCCAAGTTTTCAGTTATAAATATGTTTGGAAAATGGCAGCTTAAGTCCTTGTGGTTTATAACTAAAAGAAAACAAAGAGACTTTTAGGAAATTGCAAATTTGGTCCCTGCGTTTTATAACTAAAGAATAAAGAAAGTTTTGGAATTTTGCAAAACAGCCCCCTAGGTTTTTAAAAAGGGTAAAGGTTTATGGTTTTGGCAGATTTAGTCCCTTTCTTTTATTTTCCCATTTTTCTTTATAAAACACTTTTAAAAATGACCTTTTTAGTCCTTATTGTTTTATAAAAATTGAATTGTGGGCTTTTGTTGGGCTTGGGTTTGTATTGGGCCCACTGGGTTTGGGTTTGGGCCCAATAAGGTTTAGGCTTGGTTATTGGGCTTTTTCAAGCCCAATAAGGTTATGAAGTGGGTTTTGTGTGTACAATGGCTGAGATTGGCTGTAACTGGGCTAGGATTGGGCCTTCAAAGTCTTCACAGTCTTTGTCAATTGCACACAAATGGGCTGTTGTAATTGATTGAGGGCCCATTTGGTCTTCACAGTCTTCATAAATATACTATTGGGCTTTCCCGGCCCATCAGATGGGTAAAAAAGATTGCATTAAATAGTATTCTTCAGTTCGGCTCGGTTTGACTGTGAATTCTTCAGTATTGACTCTGGACTTTGGATTTTGGTCTTTGGCCTTGATTTTGCTCAGTCTGTTCCATTCAATGCTTAGTTTGTCAATTTGGCGGGGTTTTGTTTTTGATGATATCCACTTCTGCACCAATACAAATGCATAACAAATATATTTGGCAGTTTTTGTTGTTTTTGCGTCATTTAAGCTGTTTTTATGAGGGCAGGGTAAAAAAAGTTATTATATGTGTAATTAAGCACTTATCAATAAGTATTGAGTTATTTTTGTAAAAGATATGTATAAGTTATTTGTTTAAAAGATCATGATAAGTTAGGAAAGTATTGTAACCCTTGTAGGACTCCTTGGTCTATAAAAGGAGGTCCTAGGGTATAGAATCAATGTTCCAAAAATGAGGAAGCAATACACGTCATTGCCATAGCTTCAAGGTTGTAAACCCTAACACTATCAAAGAGTGTTCGTATTAATATATTAGAGCTTATTATTTTGATTGTAATTTTGTTTGTCATACATATATTACTTTTATTCTTCTTAGTGGTATAAACTAGATTCCGCATAGTTTATATCATACACTTAAAGTTTCATTCTTAGTACCTTTAGATTTAACCAAGGATACTAAACCTTACATCAATTCAGTGTTAAAGATCTATTCATTGGGATCAACAAGTGGTATCAGAGCTTGTTGTGAAGCTTTGAATAAGAAGAAACAAAAACAATATACACTAGATCAATTTCTCAGTGTTAAGATAGAAGCAAGAACTACTACTACCACTCTAACTGCAAGACTCCCTATCCTCAACCCAAGGGACTATGATCTCTGGTTAATGAGGATAGAACAATACTTTCTTATGACTAATTACTCCCTCTGGGAAGTAATTAAAAATAGTAACAAAGTGCTAAAGAGAACTGTTAGAGAAACTGAGTAGGAATATGAACCTACTACTGTAGAAGAAAAGCAGGACATGAGGAATGAGATGAAAGCTAGAGGAACTCTGTTGATGACACTCCCAAATAAGGATCAACTAAAGTTCCATTCATATAAAGATGCAAAATTTCTCATGGAAGCCATTGAGAAGAGGTATGGAGGAAACAAGTAATCCAAGAAAGTTCAAAGACAATAGATCAAACTTTTGATAGGTTGCAAAAACTTATCACTCAGTTGAAGATTCAAGGTGAAATTATTACACAAGAGGACATGAACTTAAAACTGTCGAGAAGTCTTCCATCTGAATGGAAGACTCATGCTTTGATCTGGAGGAACAAACAAGAAATAGATACCATCAGTTTGGATGACTTATACAACAACTTAAAGATATATGAACCTGAAATCTCAAGATCATCAAGTACAAGTCAAAATCAACAAAATGTGGCTTTTGTGTCCTCCAACAGCACTAAAGCAATAGTAGCACAAATGAAGCAGATAACACTGCTTATGGAGTTAGTGCTGCTCATACTCAAAGTAATCCTACATCTTGAGATAACCTTAGTGATGCTGTGATCTGTGCTTTCCTAGCTAGTCAGCCCAATTCTCCTCAAATGTCACGGGAGGATCTAGAACAAATTAATCCTGATGACCTAGAAGAAATGGATTTACAATGGGAAATTGCCATGCTGACTATTAGAGCTAGGAGATTCATCAAGAGGACAAGCAGGCAGTTAGATGTAAATGGTCAAAGAGTTGGATTTCTGGTACTAAAGTGGAGTGCTACAAACTGTCATAAAATGGTCCTTTGCAAGAGAATGTAGAGCTCCTCGAAAATAAGGAAAAAGAGAATAGTAGAAGAAACTTGTCCAGTGGAAATCAATGAAAATGTCCCTGGTTTCCAAGATGGAATCAGAGGGTATAAACTGGAGCTTACCAAGTTGAGGAAGAGCATCCTTACAAACTTTGCATTGATAGGCATATACATCTTCATGGAAGTTCTTCCAGTCGATTCTGAGGTAGATTCTTGTTCTTAAATTCATGTTGTTTTACACAAAAAAAAAAAAAAAAGCTTATGCTACTCTCAAAGAACAATATGATAGTTTGTCTTTAGATTACAAAAGGTCTCAATTTAATTTAGTATCTTATAAAACAGGTTTAGAATTAGTAGAAGCTAGACTAGCTCACTATAAGAAAAATGAGGCTGTGTTTGAAGAAAGCATTAATGTTTTCAAACTTGAAGTCAAACTAAGAGACATTGCTTTTGTTAAAAACAAAAAGAAATTGGAAAAAGAAGAAAAAGAGAGAGATGAGTTAAAACTAACATTAGAGAAGTTTCAAAATTCATCTAAATCTTTGAATAATATATTGGAAAGTCAAGTTATTGACAAGTTTAAAACTAGACTAGGATATAATACAGCTTCTTCTACTACATCTTCTCCTGTAGTAGAAAGCTTTGTGAATTCATTTGAGATGTTAGAAAATTAGGAGAATAATAAGTCCAAATTTGAAGGGATATCATGCAGTTCCCCTACCTTTTATAAGGAACTTCATTCCCTTCAAACCTGATCTAACGTTTATGGATGAAATAGTTAAAAGTGAGAATATGGATGTTATTACTATTGTTACACCTAGTAATGGTAAGAAAGTTAAGTCAATCATGAGTCTGCTGGTGTAAAACGTAATGGTGATGCAGTAGAACCTAAAACTGTTAAGAAGAACAGCTTTAGACCTCCAGTCATTGAGGATTAGAATTTTGATGATGAAAGTGAGGTAGAAATTATATCTAAGGATAAAACAGTTAGTTCTAGCACTGAAAAGATAAATTTTATTAAGTCTGCTAGGGAAACAGTAGAGAAGGTAGAAACATCTAAACAAAACAAACACTATCCTAGAGGGAACCAAAGAAACTAGAACAATCTTATGTCCTAAAGACTAGGAAGTGACTTTAAAATGATTAATAAAGCTTGTTTTGTTTGTGGCGGTTTTGAGCATCTCCATTATGTATGTTATAAAAAGGTTATATGACCAGTGTGGAACAACTCAAGTAGGGTGAATCATAAGAACTTTGCTAATAAAATGACTCACCCTAACTCTAATAGAAGATTTGTTCCATAAGCAGTATTAACCAGGTCTAGCAAAATTAATATTGCTGGTGTGTAAGTGTTAATACTGCTGTCAGACCAGTTAATACTACTGGCTCAAAACAAACTATAAATCATCCTAGACCAATATCAAATGCTTATAAAAAGGGATATTCACATGTCACAAGGCCATTTAACAAGTATTCAGTAAACAAGAACAACATTTTCAATAAAAAGGTTAATACTTTCATGGTAAAAGATACTACTGCTAGGGATAGAGCAGTAGTAAGTGAAAACAAGGAAAAAGGGGTTATCTGCTATTATGGCTAACTTGTGGGTTTGGAAAGCCAAAAACAATAGTGCATCAAATACTTTCAAGAAATATTCTTACATTGATGCACGAGGCAGATCCAAGTCTATAATGGCTTGGATCCCCAAAAGAGTCTAATTCTCTTATTTTATGTGCAGGGCAACCCACAGCAGAAGGAGTACAAGGAAAAAGGAGTTATTGACAGTGGTTGCTCTAGGCACATGACTGGAAACAAATGCTATCTTACTGAATATGAAGATTATGATGGTGGTTTTGTTTCCTTTAGAGATGGTAAAGGTAGAATTTCTAGAAAAGGTAAAATCAAAACAGGAACATTGGATTTTGATAATGTGTACTTTTGTAAGGAGCTTAAGTATAACTTGTTTAGTGTGTCACAAATTTGTGACAAAAAGAATAATGTTCTTTTTACTGACACTGAATGTCTTGTCTTATCTTCTGACTTTAAGCTACTTGATGAAAGTCAAGTCTTGCTGAGAGTTCCAAGAAAGGATAACATTTATAGTGTTGACCTAAAGAGTGTTGTTCCCACTAAAGGTTTAACTTGCCTCTTTGCTAAGGCCACAATTAATGAATCCAATTTATGGCATATAAGGCTTGGCCACATAAACTTTAAAGACATGAACAAACTTATAAGAGGAAACCTTGTTAGAGGTTTGCCTTTAAAGATCTTTGAAAATGACCATTCTTGTGTTGCTTGCAGAAAGGAAAGCAACACAAAGCCTCATGTAAGACCAAACTTGTGAACTTTATCATCAAACCCTTACATATACTTCATATGAACCTATTTGGTCCTACAAATGTTAAGAGCTTAATGAAAAAAGTCTTATTGCCTAGTTGCCACTAATGACTTTAGTAGATTTTCTTAGGTATTCTTTTTGGCCACTAAGGATGAAACTAGTAGGATATTAAAGAATTCTTAATGAAAGAAAAATCAAAATAGACCATAAGTAAAAGTTTTCAGATCGACAATGGAATGAAGTTCAAAAAATAGTTGTAAATGAATCAGTTCAGTGAATGAAGCGTATTAAGAGGAATTCAGTGTTGCTAGGGACTCATAGCGAATGGTGTTGCTGATAAGAGGAAATTGAACATGATAAAGGCTGCAAGAAAACTATGTTTGTTAACTCTAATTTGCCAACCCTTTTGGCTGAAGTAGATTAATACTGCTTGCTATGTGCTAAAATAGGGGTCTTAGTTCATTAAGCCTCATAACAAGTTCCTTATGAACTTATTCATGGGAATGCGCCCCTATTGATAGACTTCATGAAACCTTTTGGGTTATCTTTGTTCCATCTAAACTATAGGATCACTAGGTAAGTTTGATGTAAAACCTGATGAGGGATTTTTTGTTGGGTACTCTGTAGTTAGAAAGGCCATGAGAGTATTTAACAAGATGACCAGGATAATTGATGAGACCTTAAACATTAGATTTCTTGAAAATACATCTAATGTGACAGGAAATGGATCAAACTGGCATTTTGATGTTGATTCTTTGGCAATATCTATGAACTATGTGCCAGTTGTTGTAGGAAAACAAACTAATGGTATTGTAGGAACTAGATATTACATTGTTACAGATCAAGCTGAGGAGAAGACAGTACCTAAACAAGAATTCATCCTAATACCTTTCCGCACAACTGGTCCATTAATCTCTCAAGGTCCTAAGGATAGTGAAGAAGATTCTGGAATGAAGCCTACAAAAGTAGATGAAAGTAGAGCTTCAATGGGGAGGATGTTCAAGCCACAAGAAGTGAGTTTGAAAGGCTACTTCAAAAACAAACTTTACACCCTAACAGCACTAATAGTATTAATACTGTTAGTACTGTTGGACCATCTTGCATTGATGATGATCTATCATCACCAGTTAATGCTGCTAAAGCTTTTAATGCATTTGAGGAACATCTATTTGAATGATTTTCTCCTTTCAAAAATGCATTTACACTTCCACCTGTTTCAAATGTGACTCTAATAGATGATACTAGAATTTTTGTTAATGCTTATGATGATGAAGATGTAGGTGCAGAAGCTGATCTAAACAGCTTAGAAACAACCATGAATGTCAGTCCTATTCCCATAACCAAAATTGACAAGGATCATCCTAAACACCAAATCATTGGAGACTTTAATTCAGCTATTCAAACAAGGAGAATGACCAAAATTCCTGAAGAACATGCTATGGTAGTTACATTAATAAGCAGAGGTGAACAAACTCACAATAGATTTTCTGAACTATTATTTGCATGTTTTTTCTTTCAAATGGAACCAAGAAAGTGATTCAAGTCTTAGGGAAGATCATGTGGATAGAAGCAATGCAAGAGGAGCTTTTTCAATTTCAACTTCAAAAGTTTTGGACACTGGTTAATCTACCTAATGGCAAGAGGGCCATTGAAACAAAATGGGTCTTTAGAAACAAAAAGGACGAGAGAGGGATTGTAGTGAGAAATAAGGCAAGACTGGTTACACAAGGTTATACCCAAGTTATAACAACTTGTAATTTTCATCAATGTAAATATCCATCTATTAAATTAGATGCAATGTACTATCCATCTATTAAAGTATATAACCCTTTGAGAGGGAAATTTTTGCTTTATTCGATTATGTACTTAGTTTAACTTAACTAAAGTAAACGAGATCAACGCACATCTAACTGCCAACTACGACTGTGTTTACGATTATGTAAACATCTCTAAATATGTCCAAGTCTTGTTTATTAATCATTTTTTTACCATGTACATTATCCATTTAACGTACCATTTACAACGTTATTCCAAAACAAGCATTATATGTTAATGTTTATTCCAAAAACCCTAATTACATGTCAAAACAAGTGTACAAATGTTCAAAGCATGTGTAGAAGTTACAATGCCAAACTTAATTCATCTGACCCTAAACCAAAATCATTCTAAACCCTAATCCTAAAACCTTAATTCATCTGACCCTAAACCAAAACTCATATAACATAGAAAGCCATTTAACCTTAAACTAGTGTATAGTTTTCAAAATCTGATCCGTTAAAAAAACATAGGATCTGGGTAAAATCAATAGGTTCTGGTTATTAAGTAAAAACACTAGGTTGTATCCCTATGTCTTGTGATCATTTTGCCGGTTGACTCAACCCGATTCGACGTCGGATGAATTAGTTATAGCCGAAATGGCAAAGGTGCGCAGATTCTGCACACCTGTAGTAAACGGCTATTATCTCTAGATTTTTGTATAGTAACCCCTAAATATGTAAAACTAAAAGTTGTAGAGGACTCAAATATCTAACCATGCTCACTGGTTTGAGCTTCATCGGAGTTACGGTTTGTAAATGGCAACCATTTTACCGAGACTGATGTTGGCTGTCCAAAAATGGCCATGTATAAACTAAATAAATACCTCAAGCTCCTCCATGACTCACCACCACCTTCATCACCATGACCTCACCACCACATCACCATCACTCCAGCACCTTACAAGCACCTCCATCACCACCTTGTAAGCTCCTTGTCACCAAAAACCCTCCAACACCCCACATCTTGAAAATCTACACTTCTAGCTCACAATACTTATCACTAGGAATCCTTAGTCAATTATCTACAGATCTTGATCCCTTCTCCAAGTTTCCTTGGCCTCTAAGGTGTAAAACTTGGGCACTAAGGCTCCATGAGCCCTATAAATAGCCGAATACCCCTTTCCATTCAAATCACACCTCAAAAACTCATATACTCATCAATGGAGTTCTAACTCAGATCAAGGAAGGTCAAGAGAAGTCCCTAAGCTCAGAATAAAAGCCAAGAATCTAGAAAAACGAAGCCTTGAAGTCGTTACTAGGCGTACGAACCCGAAAACCCCATTTCAACCCATTTCTAGCTCAAGTAAGCTAAGATCTTGTTCCATAAGCTAATAATCTGTATATGAGTGTTCATAATACACTTAATAACAAATATGAACTGTTGGATCCCTTACTGAATAGATCTTGAACCTTTAGCTTGCAAAGGGTTTGCTACTTTAGATAAATCCAAAGCAATAATAA